>CABHPP010113256.1:10697-67727 GCA_902168425.1 Peromyscus attwateri
TTTTTTTTTTTTGGTTTTTCAAGACAGGGTTTCTCTGTGTAGTTTTGGTGCCTGCCTAGATCTCACTCTGTAGAGATCCACCTGGCTCTGCCTTCCAAGTGCTGGGATTAAAGGCCTGCACCACCACCACCTGGCAACATTAGCATTTTCAAAAGCCAGAGATTCAATTATTATTTGTCTAGTTTCTGAAGTTGGTATCATTCTATTTACTGCTGAAGTTAATCTTTGTAAGAAATCAGTGAAGGTTTCTTTTGGGCCCTATATAACTTTAGTAAATGACTCAATTTTCTTTCCTACTTCAATTCTGTTGCAAGCATAAAGCCAGGGTGTGGTCATCATATAGAGATTGCCTTTCTAAATTAGCATAATCTCCCTCACCAAGAAGTTGGTCTTGGGAGATTTCTATACCTTTCACCCTACTGCATTGTTCAAGGTCTTAGCCTCATCTTTCCACCAGGTCCTCCATTGTAATTGAAGACAAGGCTCCAAGACTGCTGCAACCAAATCTCTCCAGTCTTGGGATAATTCTATTACAAGTTGACCATGACTTTAACATCTGCTTCACAAAAGGTGAATGCATGCCATATGAGACTATCATTTCCTTGAATTGCCTCAAATCTAATATTTGCACAGGAGTCCATTTAGCTCTTATACAGCCTTGAGGATCTCTATCATTTGGCAGTTCCTGGAAGTTACTGGATAAATTAAGGTTGGCTGTTTGAAAACCTTGGGCTGTTCCTCTCTAACCTTATAATGCAATGCTGAGGTTGGGTCTCCTTTAAATCCCTCTCTCTGGGTCTGAGTATCTCTATGATCTGTTTTAATAAGTTTTTCTAAACTTTTGTCTTGGCACTCATATTAACCAATGTTTTTAATGATAAAACAAAAATGATCAAACAGATAATATTTATAATTGACATTACATAAATCCCATCTAAATTAATTATCCTCTCATTTAATTGCTCCATTTTCAAACCATCTAGCATATTATCATACAGAGACCTAACTCCCTCCATTGTAACAGTGTTTCCCATTTTTTTAATATGGGAAAAAACTCTCTCTTTTAACTAATTCCTCCCTTTAAGAATTCCCAATTGTCTCACCAAATCTGCCTACGATGATGATTCAGATGTGAGGCTGACTGTTTTTTCATAGAACAGTAGAAGCCCAAGCAGGTTTCAAGGAAGCTATCTAGTGTGGTAGCAGCCCAAGGAAGAAGGTCTAGGGAGAGCCCATAACCCACTGGGAGAGAAGAAGCCAAAGAGCCAGCTGTCTGCAAGGGGGAACACACAAAAGTGGCTAACTCCTGTGGTTTCTGGAGCCCAAAAGCCTATGGAGTTTGCTGCAGATAGGCTGCAACAGAAACTTATCTGGTGGCATAGTGACTTCAGCTGCATGCAGCTCCAGCTTGTGCCAATGGCTGTAAAGCCACAGGCAAGCAGCTTTTCCATGAATTCATGCCTCAAAAGTTGGATGCCAGATGTAGCATGAATTCTAATTGGTCCTAATAATAAAAACCCAGAGTCAGATAAAGGGGTAAATGTTGAAAGATCAGAGAAGCAGAGCAGCCAGCCACTAGTTCTTACCTCTACAAAATCCTCAGCTGAAAAGGAGTGAGTTCCTGTCTCCTCCCACCTTACATTCCTCTTTCTGCCCAGCCATATCACTTCCTGTCTCCACCTCCCTAGTGCTGGGATTAAAGGTGTATGCCACCATTGCCTAGCCTATCTGGCTAACTAGTGGCTTATCTCAGCACTCTGATCTTCAGGAAAGCTTTATTTACTAGCTCACAAACAAAATATCACCACACTTGGCCCTCCTAGAGATTATTTGACTTCTACTACAAGTTACCATTGCCAATGTCATAAAAAAAATGCCTATGAAAAACAGGGAATATCTGGGCACTCAGACTCTATACCACAAGAAGGCACCCTTGGAATAGATTTACTATCCATGATATTACCTATAGAGAAAGAGGACTTCTTAGTGTTTGGGGAAAGGACATTAAAAACAAAGAGAGAATCTTTGCCCGCCTAGAAGCTATATGGATTCACCTATGAGTTGCTATCCTCCACTGCCAAGGGACTTCCAAAAAATTCTGGCCTGTGGGGAATAGGGAAAACCTGGGTACTCAGACTCCATGCCTTAGGAAGGGACCTTTGGTACAGATTTACTATCCGGACTAAACTGCCCCCTCTTCTTGGTCCCCCAACATTGGGTCCTAACAAATATCTCCTACCCATACCAAAGTCCTGACCAACTCAGTCCTCTAAAGAAACTACCTCACTTAACAAAAATGGGAGTCACAGTCCTGCCCCCCACTGTCAAGGAAGCGAAGGGATCCTCATCCCTATTTTCTACTCTTAACGAGATAATCATTCCCAGCCAGAAATCAGTCAGTATTGCTCATTACGCTTAGATCCTCCATCCCCATACTACATAGTGATATGAACAAACAAGACTGTCAGTCCATTGACTGACAAAACTCACTGTGACTAGGGACAACCTAAATTAATGTTAGAGTACTTACAAGGAGCTGGAACTTGTCTAATACCCTAAACCTTTAGCCTAGGCACTTCCCTTATTCTGAAGTCTGCTGTTCTCACTTATGGATGAACTCATCTGGACAACAGCAGTGTTACTGAGGCCCTGAGACTACTTGGTGGGCAGGTACTAATAATTTGACTAAATGTGCCTCTTCTGATGCTTTCCAAACTGAGAAACACCTTTTATACATTCTACTACACACTCTGCCCCCATGTATATCTACACAATGGGGAAGAAGGGAAAATAATTTTAATATGGACCCTGGAGTACAAAGAAAAAAGAGTGTTCCAGTCTTTATCCCAATCCTGGGCAGAGTCCTCATAGCTGTCTTAATAGCACATCACCCTTTACCATGAGAGATTTAAAAAAAACTTTAAGAAGCTAAACAGGTTGATCAGGGCCTAGAGGTATTAAAATTTCCATTTCTGAATTAAATTCCCAAGGATAATTTGTACTACAAAATCAAAGAGGCTTAGGCTTACTTCTCATAAAATAAGGGAGACTATGTATGGATTTATAAGAAACCTGTTGTTTCTATACTAATCAATCAAGAGTAATTAACTGAAATCTTTCCATGTGTCTTAGTTAGGATTACTATTGCTGTGAAAAGCACCATGACTAAAAAGCAAGCTGGGGATTAAAGGGTTTATTTGGTTTAGTTAAGGTTTCTATTGCTGTGAAGAGACACCATGATCACAGCAACTCTTATAAAGGAAAACTGTCGCTGTGTGTCACGGCACGGTTATGTGGGTACATGCGGCTCCATGGAAAGAAGACTCAGAGGCACCTTAAGAATGTATTTAGCCCTTGATGGCTGCAGGGTGGACACAGGTTCAGCCTTGAAGGACTGAAGCACTTCCCCCTTGCTTAGGGCATTTTTATTTCTCTTTAATTACAGTTTAGCCAGTTAATTTCTGTACCTTCAAAGCAACCCAAAAGGAGCTCCCAGAGACCAAACGCCAAGTGCAAATTATTTGATTTCTCAGGTACCATGGTTTTCTGGGTTTCCTTTGATCTCTGGGAGACTCTCTGACCCTTGACTCTCAAACAAGATTCACATAGGGCTATAAGAGAAACAAAAGGTAAGAGAAACAAAAGGTGTGGTTGAACAAAGGAAGGATTAGGGCTAGGTGCTGCTCTCTGGAACCAGGCCAGGAGCTCAGCAGGAATATACTACAGAAAACATTTAATTGGGGGTGTGCAGCTTACAGTGTCAGAGATTCACTTCATTACCATCATGGCAGAGAGCGTGGTGGTGAACATGGCAGACATGATGCTGGCTACATCTTGATCAGAAGGTAATAGAAAGTTGACTGAGACACTCTTCTGAGATTTATGCAGTCTCTTAACTGTAATCCCCTGCTAAGCCAAAATCAAAAAACAGATCACATACTTCCAACATATAACGGCACAGGATATACATTACCATTCCAACATAGGGAAGGGAGCATAGTGAGGAAATACTGGACCAAAGCAAGATCAAAAACCAGCTGAGCAAACTGCAAACTCTGCACCTCCAAGTCTGATGTCAAAACACTCTTCAGATCTCCAACACCGTTCAGCTTTTCTGACTGCAATACACTTCTTTTCCTTGGCCTGGTTCCATTCCTTGTTAGCCACTTTCCTCAGGTATCCCGTGACTATGACATCTCCAACATCTTGTGATTCCCCAAGACAATCTAGGCTTCAACTTCACAGCTGCAAGGAATGGCCTCTCTACTAGGTCTCCATTCAGGGACACCCCGACACATGCCTGGCCTCAGCGGCTTTATTCTGTAATTCCTTCCTTCTATCCTTAGCTCTAAATCTAGAACCATGCAACCAAAGCTGCCAAGTTCTGCTGCTTGCAGGGGCTGGAACATGGCCCCCCTTTTAATTACAACTTCACCAGCTTTCTGTCTTTCACTGCCTAAGCTTGGCTGTCCTGAAACTTGCTCTACAGACCAGGTTGGCCTCAGACTCAAAGATCCACTAGCCTCTGCCTTCCCAGTGCCGGGATTAAAGCTGTGCCCCACCACATCTGGCTCTAAGCTTTTCTTTAGTTTCTTTGCACAAGTTGGAAACTTAGCTGGGTGTGATCTTGTCCTGAGGTCCTCATTCCTTTTATTCCATTTCTTCACCCATTTATCTCCTTAAACCCTTAGCTCCATCCCACTTCCTGGAGCTCTTTTTCTCCTTAAAATTTACATTTTGTAATTTACCCTTATCAGCTTGCTCCTTTTCATTATAAATCTTCATTAGAATTACCCCTAATATCCACACAACAGAGTCTATACTAGGTTGTTTTGAAAATTTTTCTGTCAATGGAATTAATCCAAAACTCTTCACTTTAGTCTCAGGCAGACTCTTCTGACAAGGGCAAAGGCAGCCACTTTCTTTACCAAAGTATCACAAGAACAATCTCTAGGCAACATACTAAAATTCTTCTCCTCTGAGACCTCTTGAGTGAGCACCTCACTATTCATCAAATCATATTCAGCACCACTGTCTTCCATGCTCGTACTAGTATGGTCCATTAAGCAACACTTACAACATTTGACTGCTTTTCTAATCCACAGTCCCAAAGTCCATATTACTCCAAACAAAATCATGGTCAGGCCTATCACAGCAATACCCCAGTCCCTGGTACCAACTTCTTTCTTAGTTGGGGTTTTTATTGCTGTAAAGAGACACCATTATCATGCAACTCTTATCAAGGAAAACATTTCATTGAGGGGGTAGCTTACAGTTTCAGAGGTTCAGTCCATTATCATCATGACAGGGAGCATGGCAGACATGATGCTAACTACAGCTTAATCAAAAGGCAACAGGAAGTGTTAATCCCACTGATTGAAAATAAAACCACTTCCACAGTTTAAGGCCAAATTTAAAGCAAACTTTAAATACTGGCCAGGTGGATGGGCTCTGGTGAGGTCCATACCAAGATTCCTGGGAAATGACCCAGAATCACAGTTTTCAGTGGCTTAAGAAGGAAAATCCATAATTCATTGCATTTCCCATCAGGTCCAATCAGGGGCAAGCATACATTGTGATGTACCTCCAGCCTGTGAATGTCCCACCACAAGTGATCAAGCACATTGATGCAGATGGGTCAAACAAACTTATTTAGGGGAATGAGAAACATGTGGCTTGTTATCTCCCATAAACAATAGCCTCCAGCATTTCAGGAACAAGGATCTGATTGCAGATCAGAGGCGTTTTCGTTTCATAGATCTCTTAGGCATAGTAATTAAAACTTAAAATGTAACTTTGGCTCTCACATTCCCCCCTTTAGTTGTATCCTGAGTCAAATCCTCGACTCTGTAATAAGTACCTGTTTATATTGGGATCTAATAACCATCAGCTTAATGGTACCCAGACAGGAATTATTTGGTTAAGGCATCAATGATGCAAGAGCCAACAGCAATTAGCAGAAGCAGAAGGGCCAAAGGCCCTGTGATGGCTGACATAAGAGTTACTATCTAGAAGGAACCTAGAAATGAGAATGGGAACCAGTTATTTACTTCATCTCCCCCTTTTTTGCAATGATTTTTTTGAGTACAGCCAGATTGTTTCTAATATTTCCTGAGTGGTTTATATAGAAACAATAATTATTTCTTAAAGCTATAATAATGTCTCTGTTTTACATAGAGCAGGCTGAGTGCCGTATCATATTATAGAACTATTTCAGCTAATGAATCTACCTATTGATTTATCTGGGTCTATTTGGTTTTAACAGGTACTGTTCCTGGTATGCCAATAGACACTATAGGTAGCTATTTGTCCCCTATGCCAGGGAGCTTCCTTTTGATCTAACATTCCAGCCTGTTGGGGACAAGGGGCATTGTACTCTCTTCTATAATTACTTCCTGCTGAAACTAGGATGTTGTTGTCAGGGCCCAAGAAGGTTGGAATGCTAATCAAAGGCAAGGAGGGAATTCAGGTAATGGGGCATTCATCAGAAGCATCTGATTTGCTGACCCAGCTGAAGAGACAGGGAGCCTTCACATTGGCTGGACTGGTCCACATTAGCTTTCAGCAAGCCAGAGCTCATAGTCATTTGGAGCAGTTTGTAGTCAGCAGCTGATGCTTGGATGTGTCTGTCAGCCAAGTGGAAATCTGCTAAGACAGATAAAATTTAGGAACTTAAAGGAAAATATTACATTTGGAAAATTTAGGTCCATAGTCCTAGTAACTGGGGAAAGGGAGAAGTCCCAAGACCAGGAAAGAGAGAGATACCATCTTCAGGAATAGACAGGTAGGGAAGATTAGGCTGTACTTATCTGGAGTCCTTTTGACCTGTGATAGGTGGATCCAAGCCTTATGATTCTCTTGATTCTCTGAAGCTTACACAATTTTTTTAGTTTACAAAAAGACGTAGAAGTTTTAGATATTATTAGCATTTCCAATCTATACTGAAATCCATATTATAAAAAAAGTAGGTAACAGGTATCTGTAAAACAGCTGGAGTAGACTCATACCTCTGAGTCCTAGCAAAATTTATAGGGGTTAACTGTGGTGATGTATTGTGTCCCCCAGTATACTGTGTCTCCCAATAAAATTAACCTGAGGATCAGAGGAAAAAACCAGCCACTTACATAGAAGTCAGGCAATGATAGCACATGCCTTTAATCCTATCACTTGGCAGGCAGGGATCTCTGTGGATCTATGTGAGTTCAAGGCCACACGAGGAACAGAGCCAGGCATAGTAGTACATGCCTTAAATTCTAACACTAGTTAACCATGGAGGTCTGGAGGTCTGTACAGACAGACAGGAAGTGACAGAGCTGGGCAGGAAGAAGAAGTGATGTAGTTGGACAGAGAGAGCAAATCAGATGGCAGAACAGCAAGGAATATAGGCATGGGTAGACAGGAAGTAGCTTGCCCTCTGGAAGCTACAGAGTTGGTGAGGTGAGGTTAGCTGTGGCTTTCCCTATTTCCCTATCTCTCAGGTTTTCACCCCTATATCTGGCTCTGTGTTTTTTATTTAATAAGACCATTTAGATATTCATCTACAGTTAACAAGCATGAACATTTTTTCTCTGTCCAGAGAGCCATATATAGATTGGACAAAGAAGTCTTTGGTCTGATGAGAAGCACTTTTAAGTCTATACTTAGAAGATAACCAAAAGAAATCTAAAATATTGAGCTTGTGAATGAACAGTAGGTAGTTAGTGCTCTACCAGCTTATCAGAACTCCATTGATCAATGTTAAAACTCTGGACTTTCAAAATCTTAGTTTAACAATAGCATAGAAGGGAAAAGAAATCTGAACTATTTCCCATACCTTAAATTGCTTGTTTATACCTTTACAACTTGCATTTACATCTTAAATCATTTTCTGAGACTCTCAGAACTTATTTAAGTTTTCATATCCCAGACCTTTATATATCTTAGAGCCTCAGAAATTACATAAACTCTCACATCCTCAGACCTTTATATACCTTAAAGCATTTCCTTAAATCCTTAAAACTTACAAAGACTTTAACCCTTTTTTCTTTCCATCTAATCATTTACCAGAGACATAAACAGTTATTACTGAGAACAGTCATTGCAAATCATGCTCCTTTAGTGGAAAGTTACACCCGAAACCTGAAAGTTACACCTGTTTCTCTTTTAGTATAAACCCTGCCAGCAAGGCAAACCTGTCTACCTTTTCCTCTACAGGATACCTAGTAGCTCTAGAAAAAACAAGGCTTGATTTTTTTACATATGAAATGAGCTAACAAGCTGGCTACAGCCTTGGGGACGAACCTGGTTGCCTGCTGCTGCTAAGTTGACAAAACTATAACTAGCCTAGTCATCAATACCATCAGAGGTCTGAGAAGGATAAATTATGGCATGAAGTATAATCCAAATAGCCTGTGTATCGATTAACATGACAGAAACTAGTCCATTACTTAGGTAGTCACCCAGGTTCCTGTGGTCTCCATGGCATTGGGGGCAGAGGTACCAGGACAGCATCAGTCTTTGGCTACCAGACCCAGAAGGTGAGATGCTTTCCTGTGGAGGAAGAACATGGAAGAGACTGACCTTATTTTGTCTAGGCAAAGTGGGGCAATAAACTCTTCAGTGTCATGCTTATCCCCAGTTTGGACAGGGTTCTAGCAGCAGGTACAGTATTGGAGCATACTTGCCCAGTAGTTAGTATTACCACAATCCAGGTGGAGTTGTTGTGATGTCCTGTCATCTTCTTCAGAGACCTTGGTATCATTGCTAGGAGCCAGGAGTCTCTCTCTCTGTGTCATAGTAAGCTTTTTCCATTAAACATTTTAAATGCCATATTCATCAGATCTCTGACAAGTTTGAGAACCATTATCTATTAACTATATCTGAGCTAAACAAACCTAGGCTTAACCTTGCAAACATACCTAACATGACTACAAGTTTGATTATTATAGATGACTATTAACCTGTATTTTTCATTATATATTACATTTTAAAATGAATTGCATAGGTACAATACCTTAAACAAGAGTAGAAACATATATATAGCACAACAAAAATAACCTTAAATTTGTATCAATATACAAAAATCCATACCAATGTGAATATTTGAGTCTAGTAGTTGTGTTTTAGTTTAAAAGTAGATTCAATAATTTACTTTTTTATCCTATCATTTTTATTTTAAAAGTAGATTCAATAATCTATCTTTTCTTAAATCCCCCCCTCTCAGAAAAAGATCCCTGAATCTAACCTCCTTTATTTAGTTTCTTCCCTGACTATGACCAATAACAACTTGCAACCAATCCCCCTAAACAATGACAAACGTCCACTGAATGACCAGAGACCATTCACCCCCACCTCTTGGGAATGTGGGTGTCATGTTCTCTAGAGTGCTTCCTGCTGTCTGGGGGTGATGGAATCTCCAGGGTACCCTGAGAAAATGGAGAAAATGGTCAAGTTCTGGGAAAACTGGTTGTAACATTTGCTGTTCAGTCTCAGAACTGTTCCTATGCAGAGGAATCAGCATACATGTCACCTGTCCTGTACTCTTTCCTGGCTTCCTCCTTCACATTACAGCCAAGATTTCAGGAGATCTCTCCTGGTCAAATCTATTTTTATTAATTTTGAAGGAATCCATAGCTTTTCATTTCCTGTGGAAACAAAAACACCATCTTTCCCCCAGTGCAACACATATCCCAACTTCTGTTCTGAAGTGAAGATATCCTTATATAAGCTGGCTTAATTCAGCAGTTCCTATAATCTAATGTCTCTCAGCAGCTGCTATTTGTTCATTAAAGAATTTACTTTAATCAGAGTTTTCTTAATTATCCTTTATAGTTTACAACAACTTTTTAGCTTTCATAAGACTAGGATTTGCTGGGATAGGGCTTGTGATCAGCAACTGAGGAAGCCTAAAGACTAACATTGCCCTTGACAAGTTAATGGGCACCACAGCCATATGTTAATGGAAGAGTCATAAGTTCCTTTTTCCAGAGGTAAGGAGAATGACTCCCTTTTTAGCAAGCAGATTCTTTCTTCAAGCCCCTGAGGGAATGGGAGCTTTATCTAAATGCCAGACCTTGGGAAAACGACTTTATAGCTTTATCTCTGTTAAGTTTGAGCCTTAAAAAAACAATAATCTCTCAATTGAGTATCAAAAATTAACTCATAGACACAGTCCACAGATCAACTGAGAAGTGTCATGATCCTTTTATAGTACACCATTATAGAATATAAGTTTCTTATATCACTCAGTTTATCAAAGTAGTTTAGGCTTAGCAAAGTTAACAATGTGAGGTTAGACATACATTCCTAAGCATGAATAGACCTTAGGTAAGAAGATATTCTATAAACTACTGTTTCTCAGCCTTCTCAATACTGTGACCATAAAATCATTCCAATTGCTATTTCACAGCTGCAGTTTTGCCACTGTTATGAATCTCAATGCAATCATCTGACATTCAGGTGGTCCTAGGCTACCCCTGTAAAAAGTTCTTTCAACCCCCAAAGGACCGAGACTCATAGACTGAGAAGCTGCTCCAAGCCCTTTGCCAGACTGCTTAGGTCATTCTCTGTCTTGCTGCATCATAAGATAGGAACATCCCAGTTTCAGGTGTTTAGTATATGGTACTCATAGCTGGGATCTTAATTTTAGCCTTTTATTTATTTCTAAGTTTAAATATTAATAATATAAATCATTTTATAAACTTAAAATGTCCCATAGCCTTATAAATATTTTAAAATCTGTTCCTTAAAAAAATCTGTTTTTTTATTTAAATTTTCTGTAAAAGTCTATATCAAAAAAATTTTGCAATATCAAAAATAAATTACCCTTTTCTTACTTGAAGAGGGAGAAAACAAGGCACAGCCACAATCTGCATAAGGCAAAACCAAACTCCAATAGTACAAACAATCCAAAGCTCAATATCTGGGATTCATCCACAATATTTTTACTTTTCTCTGGAGAGCTGAATCACCTCTTTGGCCCCACCCTTGGCAGTATATATATATATATATATATATATATATATATATATATATATATAGACTGCCTTCTAGCTCCCAACCTGCTCTATTTCATTGTGGCTGGTGTGGCTGGTGACTCTCACATGGCGCTAGCATTTCCAAAACTGCTAAGGTACACCATTGCAACTGGGCCCTCTTTAGGAACTCTAGCCTTGCCACAGATTTGCAAACCTCAGCTGTCCCCCATAATCCTTTCATGCCTTTCAAACCATTATCACCTAGGTGACTCTTAAATTACAAAATCTAGCTGTCAGAGCAAGGTATATTCTTGCCTATCAAAGCATTGAGGTGCAGCTTTAATAACTTATTGAACAAGCATTGTTTTTAAATCGTATGTTTCATAAACCTTGTTTTTTTAGGACAGGATGAGAATTATCATACAAAAATCCCCCCCCCAGTCCAAAATATCTTGGAGACCTGTTGTTGCCTCCTTGGTAGGTCCACTCCACGTGGTCACCTTTAATCAAAATGATGGTGAAATCACATGACCTCTGTCTTCTCTAACCCTAGCAAAGATGGCTGCCAGCTCTGTGGCTGCCCAAAGATAGTGAAGTCACCTGGCATCCACCTTCTCCAACCCTAGTGAAGATGACAACCAGCCTGAGGCTGACTAAAGATGGTGGCAGTCCAAAATGGAATCATGCCACCTGGTTCCTTTAAAATTATCCACACAGAGATTTTTTTTAAATGGTTTTTCAAGACAAGGTTTCTCTGTGTAGTTTTGGTGCCTGTCCTGGATCTCGCTCTGTAGACCAGGCTGGCCTCGAACTCACAGAGATCCGCCTGGCTCTGCCTCCCGAGTGCTGGGATTAAAGGCTCCACCACCGTCCAGCCCCATACATGGAATTTTAACTATCAACTCCAAGTGTTACTAGTTTTAACTTTTCAGATTTTACAGATTTGTAACCATATCCACCAAAATAAATCTATAAATCTCAAGGTGCAGAATGTTCACATAAACCAAGTCTAATTTCTTGGCTGTTCTGCTCTGCTTTGTTTTCTTCTCCCTGTCACTGTGTCAGGGGCTCAGACTGACACAGCAACACAGAGGAAACTTTGAAATAAGCATGTCTGGCTCTAGTGAAGGGAGAGCCAGCCACAATCCAACTCTAGAGTCAGCTTTCCAATAAAGAACACCTTAAAACAACTGTCATGTTATCCACACTCAAAAGACATCTGAACTCCTGCAAACCTGAATCCAGTGACCAGAGAGCTCAGAGATTAATTCTGAGCCCTGGCCATAAATGCAGCCATGTGGTCACTGGAGGCTGGCACACAGAAACAGCAAAAAATATCTGACTCATTTTTGTCTCAACTCCATGCTTGCAACAAAACTTATGAACACACCAGAAAATGCAGACAAAACCTTATAATAAAATAGGGAGAAACAATTTTCATGAGAAATAGACAAAGGAAACTTTCCAACAAGACAAACAAAGCTTTCTGTAGGAAACAAATAAAACTTTCCAACCAGAACCAGAACCAGATGTGTGGGCTACACCTCACTATATGCCCTAGATGGCGGAATATTGAGGTCCCATTGAACCCCCCTCCACATCCCAGATAGAGATCCCACAGAACAGAACCAGACTATAACTCACCAGAAGGCCTCCATAGATGCTTGCTGCATTTCTCAGCATGGAAGGTCACTCTGATAGTCTGAAAACTGAAGGCAGTCTCAGAGCTTTGGAACATCTCAAGGCATGAGCCTCCTGAAGCAGCCCCTTAGCCCCAGGGTGAAGGTCCAGCTTTAGAATTGGGGTGGTGGTCTGAATCTCACTGGGGGCCTCCCAAAAATGTTAATCCTACCAACCAAGGATAAGACCACTATCACAGTTTAAAGCCAAATTTGAAGCAAGCTTTAATTAAATACTAGCCAGGTAGATGGGCTCTGGCCAGGTCCATATCCAGATTCCTGGGAAATGGCCCAGAATCACAGTTTGAAGCAGCTTAAGAAAGAAAACCTATAATTCATTGCACTTTCCACCAGGTCCAATCAGGGGCAAGCATACATCCTGATGTACCTCCAGCCTATGAACCTCCACCCATGTGGATGAAGCACATGGGACAGATGGGTCAAACAAACCTGTTTAGGGGAATGGTAAACACATGTCTTGTTATCTCCCATAAACAATAGCCTCCAGCATTTCAGGAATTATCTGTCCTTGGGCAAAGGGCTTGAAGATCAGAGGCATTTTTGTATCATGGATGTCTAAGGCACAATAATTAAAACTTAAAACGTAACTTTGGCTCTCACAGAAGTTCCCTGAGATACTGGACAGCATCCTGAGCATAGGAAACCTCAAAGCCTACCCCCACAGTGACACACTTCCTCCAACAAGACCATACCCACTCCAACAAAGCCACACCTCCTAATAGTGCCACTCCTTATGAGATTATAAGGGCCAATTACATTCAAACTACCTCACTGTTCATCATCAAGGGAGTCAGGACAGGAACTCAAACAGGGCAGGAACCTGGAGGCAGGAGCTGATGCAGAGGCCTTGGAGTAGTGCTGCTTATTGGCCTGCTACATATGGCCTACTCAGTCTGCTTTCCTATAGAGCCCAGGACCACCAGCCCTGGGATGGCACTATCCACAATGGGCTGTGCCCTCCCCCATCAATAACTAACTAAGAAAATGCCTTATAGACAGATCTCATGGAGATATTTTCTCAAGAATCCCTCCTTTTGCCGGGCAGTGGTGGCGCATGCCTTTAATCCCAGCACTCGGGAGACGGAGGCAGGCAGATCTCTGTGAGTTCGAGGCCAGCCTGGTCTACAGAGCGAGTTCCAGGACAGGCACCAAAGCTACACAGAGAAACTCTGTCTCGAAAAACCAAAAAAAAAAAAAAAAAAGAAAGAAAGAAAGAAAGTTTTGTGTCAGGCTGACATAAGACCAGCCAGCACACTGTGGTTTAAAAACAAAAGAGACATAATTCAGATCATTGGTACCGGTCTCTTCTCTCTCAGTCCTCCTGGCTAACTTCTCTGCTATCAGCTCTAGATGGGCCTTTGCTTCTATTACTAACTGGAGTAAGAGTGTGGTTCTGTGTCTCAAAATTTGTGGCCAATTACATAAAAGAAAGGATTGATTCAATCAAATGCATGGTCCTTTGAACCAAATCTGCCTCTTTAAAGTGCACAGAATTGAGTACACAATTTGACTTATTCACTAAGACCAGGGGCAGGGATGTAACATGGCCCCAGACCATGGTGGCCTTCAGAACTTATTACAAATGACTCCATGATGGAAGTGCCATTCATTCCCTAAAACTCAGCATGTAGACAGAACGACCTTATTGTTTTATCAGCAGCAGAGTGGCTACACCTGAAACTACTGCCGTCTCAGCTGCTAACTGAGTCTCTGCAGCTGCTGCTGCTTTGTTACTGGGGCTGAAACCCAGAAGGTCCTCTGTATCTCACTGCCACAGCCTCTGCTACTGATGCCACCACCACCAAATGTTGCTTTTAATTTAGTCTCTATTGTTCTATCTTACCAATAAGGACTCAGGAGCCAAATGCTGGGGTGAAAACCTGCTAGCTCAGAAAGGCAGAGAAAGCAGTCAGCTGACCTCCCTCCTATTCTCTTATCTTGGAAAAGGAAGCTTCTCCCACCCTATCTAAAACAAAAACTCCTCCAATCAGATGTCTCTCCTGTGCATCTCTCTCCATCCTTCTGACTTCCTCCCACTCTCTATGGCTTTTTCCTGTCAACTGGTTGCTTGTCCTGCCTCTCAATCTGTGGTTGATTTTATTTAACCTTGTTTTCAATATTCAAGCAGAAAGCTCTTGGGTTAAAGGGGTGTGATAGGACTGAACCATGCCACAACTAGAAACACGTTTTCCAGTAAACAACCCAATCTTGAAGTTCACAGTGTGATCAAATATCCTGCAACACCACCTGCCAAGCAAAAACTAAGAATGTATCAAAGTCCATAGTCCTGGGAAAGTCTTGTGTTAGGCCATATTATCCTTGGCCACTTGTAGCCCACTGATTGCGGATTGGACACACCTAGTTCCCATTCTTTGATATCAACATATCCATGACAACAAGAACATGTTATTGGTGATAACAGGCAGGTGCCACCATGTCTGGTTCTTTTTTTAATAAATTTATTTATTTATTCATTTTTTTATTTATTTAATATCCTGGCCACAGTTTCTCCTCCCTCCTCTCTCCTCCCAGCCCCTCCCCCTCCCCCTCTTCTGTTCCCACCCACCCCCATCCACTCCCTGTAGATGAATTTTTCTTTGGGCTACCAGCTCACAAATACACCATGGAGACTTATTAATTATGAAAGCTTGGCCTTAGCTTAGGCTTTTCCTCAACTAGCTCTTATAAATGAATTAACCCATACTTTTTAGTCTACATTTTGCCTCATGGCTCAGTTACCTCTGATCTGTACCATATGTCTGACTTCTTTAGAGTATCATTGGTGTCTCTCCACCTCTCTTCTTCCCAGAGTTCTCTCTGTCCTCAGAAGTCCCTCCTATACCGCTGCCTTGCTATTGGTCATTCAGTTCTTTATTACACCAATCACAGCAATGCATCTTCACACAGTGTACAAATATTCTGCAATAAATCCCTCTCCGTTTCTGTTTAGGAAAAGGCAGGCCTCCCATGAATATCAACAAAACATGGCATATCAAGTTGCAGAAAGACTAAGCACCTTCCCTTGTATTGAGGCTGGGCAAGGTAACCCAGTATGAAGAGTAGGGTCTCAAAAGCCAGCAAAATAAGTCAGAGACAGCTCCTGTTAAGAGTCCCACAAGAGAACCTGTTGTGGAATATTATTTTAAGATGTGTTAAATTTGTTTATGCTGTAGAGCAATTGTTTTAAGTATGCAAAGATGTGTTGCTTTCTTCGTGTCAAAAGCTAGCCACTGAGCAGAGAAAACTGCCCTTGCCTCAATTGCTGACAGTGTACTGTCAAAACTGGACCAGTAGGATGCAAAAGAAAGCAACTGCCAAACTTTGCCTAGACAAGGAGGGGCAGTCCTTCAAAATTCCCTGCATCTTAAAAATGTCTGTCAGACATACTAGGCCTGTTGGCCAAAGATGGATGCCCCAACATTACAGAAGAACCTAGGTGACTGTCCAGACAGACAAATGTTCCTGTCATTAGGTAACATTTCACCTTTCTGGGGTCTTTGATGGAATTAAAGACTAGATAGTCAGTTTTCCTTAGTTATAATAAAAGGTAAATTAGGTGTAAAACTTTAGACTCACAAAGATAAAATAGATGACAAAACATTTTCTCTAATTTTGCCAAATACAAATAGACTAGATATTGTAACTGTAATTTTTACTTGATAACTATTTTTTGTATATAATTTTACTATGTTAAAGTTAAAACCTTCCTTTTTAATTAGACAAAAAAAGGGAAATGCTGTGGAGTAATCCCTTTGTACACTGTGAACATATGTCACTGTGGTTGGTTTAATAAACAAGTTGACTAGCCAACAGCTCAACAGAATAAGGTTAAGCAGGAGAGCCAGACTAGGAGAATGATGGAAAGAAGAAGGGCAGAGTCAGAGTAGTCATCAGCCATATGCAGAATGAGTCAGGCACACAAAATGGGATAGAGGTAAAAGCCATGAGCCTCGGGGCAGCACGGAGATTAATAGAAAATGGGTTGAGTTGTAAGAGCTAGTTAGTAACAAGCCTGAACTATCAGCTGAGTATTTATAATTTATATTAAGCTTCCAAGTCAATTATTTGGGAAGCAGCTGCCAAATATTTGGGAACAGGTGGTCTGGACAGGAAAACTCCACCTACATGGGGCTGGCAGGCAGAAAGAATAAATAGGAGGAGAAATCTGGGAGGAAAGATCTAGGTTCAAGAGAAGGAGGAGGACTCCAGGGGCAAACCACCCAGCCACACAGCAAGACATAGCATAAGAAGTAAAGAAAGGTATATAGGATAAAGATAAAAGCCCAGAGGCAAAAGGTAGATGGGATAATTTGTTAAGAAAAGCTGTCAAGAAACAAGTCAAGCTAAGGCCAGGCATTTATAAGTAATAGTAAGCCTCTGTGTGTGTATTTATTTGGTAGCTGGATGGCAGGCCCCCCAAAAGAGCAAAGAGTAAAAAAAGTAAAAACAACCAACAATAAGGACCAAGCTGCAGAACTGTAACACATATGCAGAGTGCCTAAGTCTATAGTGGTATTTTATTTGTACTGAAATGTGATTTTATTTGTATGTTAATAAATAAAGTTGCCTAGGGGTCAGAGCTATTAGCAAGCCATAGCGAAAGCTGGTTGTGGTGGTGCACGCTGGTAGGATTTGCTGAAGGAGGCACACGCCTTTAATCCCAGCACTTGGTAAGCAGAGCTAGGTAGATCTCTGTGTGTTCAAGGATACAGCCGCATTGGAGACACACGCTCCAATGTGTGTCTGGAGGTCTGTACAGACAAGCAGTGATGAGGCAGTCATGTGGTTGGGTTTACAACCAATGAGAAGGCAGAACAGGAAGGCTATATAAAGACAAACAGACAGGAAGTAGCTTTCTTTTCGGAGAGGTCTCTTGGCTGTAGAGGATCGCTGAAGCAGGAAGGGTAAGGCTCTTAGCTCTGACCTCTTGGCTTTCTTCTCAGAATCGGCTCTGTGTTTCTTATTTAATAAGACGGTTGGTTACATCTACATAAGTCAGTCTCATACAGGCTCCCTGGTTGTTGGTTCACTCTCCCTCTCTGTCTCTGCCAACCTGATTGCTCGTGTTCCCATCCCTGTCTGCCCTCAGCCACTCATGAAATCTCTTCTAT
Source organism: Peromyscus attwateri (assembly GCA_902168425.1). Taxonomy (NCBI): domain Eukaryota; kingdom Metazoa; phylum Chordata; class Mammalia; order Rodentia; family Cricetidae; genus Peromyscus; species Peromyscus attwateri. The sequence continues at coordinate 28,464 of CABHPP010113256.1, forward strand.
TTCCCCTTCCCAAGAAGATTGAGGCATTCCCCCATGAACCTTCCTTATTACCTAGTCTCTCTGGTCTGTGAATTGTAGCATAGTTATCCTTTATTTTACAGCTAATATCCACTTATGAGTGAGTACATATCATGTTTTTTTTTTCTCAGTCTGGGTTACCTACTCAGGATGATTTTTATTCTAGTTCCATCCAGTTTCCTTCAAATTTCCTGCTGTCTTTATTTTTAACACCTGAATAATACTCCATTGTGTAAAACCATTTTTTTATCCATTCCTCAGTTGAGAGACATCTAGGTTGTTTCCAGGTTCTAACCATGAACATAGTTGAGCAAGTGTCCTTGTGGTTTGATTGAGCATCATTTGGGTATATGCCCAAGAGTAGTATAGCTGAGTCTTGTGGTAGATTGATTCCCAGTTTTCTGAGAAATGTCCACACTGATTTCCAAAGCAGCTGTACAAGTTTGTACTCCCATCAGCAAAGGAGGAGTGTTTCCCCCTGCTCTGTATCCTCTCCAGCATGAGCTGTCACTTGTTTCTGATCTTAGCCATTCTGACAGGTATAAGATGGAATCTCAGAGTCATTTTGATTTGTATTTCCTTGATGACTAAGGATATTGAATATCGCCTTAAGTGTTTCTTGACCATTTGAGTCTTCTGTTGAGAATCCTCTGTTTAGATCTGTACCCCATTGTTGACTGGATTGTTTTGTTTGTTTATATCTAGTTTCTTGAGTTCTTTATATATTTTTGAAATTAGCCCTCTGTCAGATGTGGGGTTGGTGAAGATCTTTTCCCATTCTGTAGGCTGCCATTTTGTCTTATTGATGATGTTTTGTTTGTTTGTTTTGTAGGTTTTTGTTTTGGTTTTTGTTTGGTTTTTGACACAGGGTCTCTCTACATAGCTCTGGCTGTCCTTAACTCACTATTAAGCCAGGCTGGCTTTGAATTCATAGATCTCCTCCTGCTACTGCCTCCTAAGTGCTGGGATTAAAGGTCTGGACCACCATGCATGACCCTCACTTCTATTTTTATATCATACATGATGTTATGCATATATTAAGATTTAGAAATCACACATGAGAAAAAAACATATTTGTCTTTCTGAGACTGGTTTAATTTGCTTAGTAGTACCCATTTTTCCACCAGTGACATAGACGTCATTCTTCTTCATGGCTGAAAGAGTTCCATTGTGTGTATGGAGCACTTTATCTACCCTCTGTTACTCCACAACTAGACTGTTTCCATAACTTAGCTCTTGTGGACATCATTGTAATAAACTTTGATGTGTAAGTATCTCTGTGCTATGTTGGAATCTTTGGTATACATAGCTGGATCATATGGAAGACCCACTCACAAATTTTTCGAGTCCTCCATACTGGTTTCCATAGTGGTTAAATTAACTCATATTCTTACCAGTATTGTATAAGGGTTTGCTTTTGCCCACAGCATCATCACCACTTATTATTATTTTCTTTCTCAGTTTATTTCATTCTGCCTGGTGTGGGATGAGATCTCAATTCAGTTTTAACTTGAATTTCTCTAATAGAGAAGTTGACATTGTTTCTCGTGCTGATTTGTCATTTGTATTTCATTCTTCAAGACCATCTGTTCACTTCATTGGCCCATTTACTGACCAAGTTCTCTGATTTCTCATTGTTCAGGTTTTTTAGTTCTCTGTATATTTTAGATATTAATCCTCTGTCAGATCTATAGCTAGCAAAGATTGTCCTATCTAATTGAAGTATACCTCTATATATCTAAAAAAAACTAACATGACTGTAAGTTTGATTATCTTAGATGACTATTAATCTGTATTTCTTAATTACATATTACAACTTTAAATGAACTGCATAACATTTAAACAAGAATAGAAATATACATACAGTATAACAAAATTAACTTTGAATTTATATCAATAAACTAAAATCCACAGCAATGTAAAACATTGTAAACAAGTTGTTATTCTTTAAAAGTAGATGTTGTTCTTTGGATGGCAGGCTGACTTCTCTTCAGACTCCTCTCTTTCCTGTCTCTCCTTGGATTTCCCACCTGCCTCTAAGCTGCCTTGCCATAGGCCAAAGCAGCTTATTTATTAATGAATGGGAACGACATATATTTGCAGCATATAGAAAGATATCCCCCAGCAGACCATATCTTTTCTTGGATATTAATGTTAAATAAAAACTGTTAAGCCAGTTGTGCTGGTCAGTTTTTGTCAACTTGACACAGACCAGAGTCATCTCAGCTGAGGAGTTATCATCTTCATCAGACACAAACCAGAGTCAATCTCAGCTGAGGAGTTATCTTCATCAGACACAAACCAGAGTCAATCTCAGCTGAGGAGTTATCATCTTCATCAGACACAAACCAGGTCAATCTAAGCTGAGGAGTTATCTTCATCAGATTGGTCTAGGGCACGTTCTTTTTTTTTGTTTTGTCTTTTTTGTTTTTCGAGACAGGGTTTCTCTGTGTAGCTTTGCACCTTTCCTGGAGCTCACTTGGTAGCCCAGGCTAGCCTTGAACTCACAGAGATCCGCCTGGCTCTGCCTCCCGAGTGCTGGGATTAAAGGCGTGCGCCACCACCGCCCGGCTAGGGCACGTTCTTGATTAACAATTGATGTGGAAGCGCCCAAGTTAAGTGGTTAAGGTGACTCTCAGTCTTTGGGTGTCTGTGTATGTAAATTACAAAAGCCAAAAAAAGCAGTTAGTCATATCATAACAAGTAGATAGCCATGGCTGTACATTTTTGGTGGGGCAGGGGTCATTGAGTCAGGCTTACTGGGAACTTATTTTCCAGAGACTACAGTCAGAGGCAAATAGTTAGTGGGTACCAAGATGAATGTCTAACATAAAATGGAGTTTCTTTAGCCATATATGTCAACCTCAGAAAACAGGGATGTATTGACATTATATGAACAATAAATATTCAAGTTATTTTATGTAAGACATTGTCGTAAGCAATACCTGTAGTAGATGTTTATTGACCAGCTAGTCATACTACTTAGTTCTACTTGTAGAATCTACAGGATTATCTGTTGAAACTTAATCCCATTGTGAAGTATTGGATGTATGGATGAGGACACAGTGTGATGTGCCCATTGTCCTAGCTACTCAAGAAGCCCAGGCAGATGGATCACTTGGGCCCAGGAGTTTGAAGACAATCTTGGCAACAGTAGGACTCCATGTCTTTGAGGGGGAGAAGATAAACAAAGAAAGAAAAGAGAAGATAGAAATCTGACTGTGGTGTTCATAGGCAGTGCCTTGGAGAAATAATTAGGGATAGATAAGGTTATCATGGTGAGATTTTATGTTTGATATTGGTGGATGTATAAGAAAAAATAATCAAATGAATTTTGGGGTGGGATTAAGACAGTCTCCAACGAACTTCTGAAATGGCTCTAAAAATATGTCTGCTGTTTTGCACTATGAAGTATGATCCTAACTAGTCTTATCAATTAAAACTAGGAGTCAGATATTGTCGTGCCCCCCTCAACCAGCAAGGAAGACACAACACCGAGCTCTTCTTCTTGCAGTTTACTCAGGCCTTTGAACAATCTACTGACTTCTGAAGGATCCCCCGGGGAAAGCCTCTCCTGGCCTTAAATAGGCTCTGGGCAGCCAACCCCAGGTCGCCACGTGGGCATTGCCCAATAGGCTCAAGCATGTGTAAGCAAGCCACAAATTCTGTATAGCCTTATATGGAGTTGCTTACCCCGGGGAGCGCTCGCCGTCGGGATGGCGGAAGGTGGTAACCAGCGCCACCTTTAAGGCATGGCTGCACGCAGCTCCCTACATATTCCCCCTTTTGGTTTGGTTTAAAATAGCAGGCGAGAGTAGAGGTCTGATCTCTGTTAAGAAAAAACAGAGGACTATGTACTGGCATCCACACAGGTGTCATCCACCCAGAGAATGCTTGACCTGTCTGATACCCTTTTTCACAGAGGTGGGAACTTGGGGCATTGACCCACATGCAATCAGACGTACTCTCAAGACCAACGATGCTGCTATGATCCTGAGTGCAGTGCGCTAGCCTCGCATCCTGCATATGAATTCTGGTAGCCAACCAGGTCTGGGGAAACTGTCCGGCCTCTATGACCGTAAAGGCTTGAATGATCATGGCTGAATTGCGCTGCTGAGAGAGCCTAATATGACAGATGCACCACAGGCAAACCAGGGAGACAAGCACCAGTAGGCCTGTTAAGGCACCTAGACCCACCCCCTCTTTCAGATGGTTCATGGTCGTAGAGATCCCGGACGACAGTCCTTCTGCAGGTCCAGGATCCATTCGAGTTGAATTGACCACAACTATGGCCACTCCCAGTTGATCCACCAGGCCATCGAATTCTCCTGTCCAATTTCCTAGAAGATAACTAGACAACTGTTTAGACAAGTTTGCAGCACGAGTAAGATTTTCATACTGGATACTAGTTACACATAAGCTAGGATTCCTCGTGTTCTTCTCAATATTGAGTTTTCCTCACCAAACGTTCGGGTACCCAGATCGGGTCTTGCCGATCCTGTGGGAAAACACAAACAGAACCTTGTGCCCATGTCAGCACGGGATCCGGACCGTGCCAAACACCTGTCAACACGTCCTTCCATTGTACCATTCCTTTAGTGGGGCCTTGCTGACCCTGATGCCTATCTGTGGCAGACTGATTATAAATGTCCAAATTCAAAAAATTTATGGTAAATAGAGCAATGGATATTCTTTCTTTAGGGGTACGGCCGTGGCCTATTCCCCCTTTTTGCTTTTGTAATACTTCTTTTAACGTACGATGGGCACGTTCCACTATACACTGACCCTGCGGATTGTAGGGCAGGCCATGTACAAGCTGTACATCCATTTGTTGACAAAAAGATGTAAATTTCTGCCCTGTATAGGCAGGTCCATTGTCCATTTTGAGTTGTCCTGGTTTTCCCCAGGCCACCCATGCTTCTAGGCAATGGGTAATGACATTAGATGCCTTTTCTCCTGTCAGCGGCGATGCATGAATAATCCCTGAGCAGGTGTCTACTGATACATGAGCGTATTTAATACGTCCAAATTCAGGGATATGAGTGATATCCATTTGCCATACTCGTAATGGAAGTAAACCTCGAGGATTAACTCCCAAACCAGGAAGATGATGATATATAACACATTGTGGACAATCTAAAACAACCTTTCGTGCATCTGCTCAAGAGATGGAAAATTTTCTGGCATTAACATGAAATGTTCTATGAAAATCATAAGCTCTCTGTATAGCGGAAATAAGAAACATCCACTCTCGCCGGGTGCATTGATCTACTACATCATTACCTGCTGTCAAATGTCCTGGCAATCCAGAATGTGCTCGTATATGTTGAACAAAAAAAGGGGATGTTCGTTGCCAGATCAACTGTTGTAATTGATGAAATAAAGATCCCACTGGGCTAGAAGCCTTTATAGGCCCTGCACACTCTAGGCATTTTAAGGCATTTACTACGTAACAAGAATCTGAAACCAAATTAAAAGGGAAAAGACAAGCCTTAAAAACCTCTATCACTATAAGCAATTCCACCTTTTGTGCTGCTCCAAGGAGGAATTGATGTTTTATTGGTTTTTGAGAATCTACCATGTAAGCACCACATCCCGTTTTTGCTCCGTCTGTGAATATTGTACTAACCCCTACTAAAGGCTCCACAGAAGTTATTCTGGGAAAAACTACTGGATGTTCTTTTAAAAAGTCCATTAAAGGATGTTTGGGATAATGGCAATCAATTTGTCCCGAAAAAGCACATTGTAATATAGCCCATTCATCAACTGTTGCACAGAGCGTCTGAACTTGCTGTGAGTTATAAGGCACAATCAAGATGGCGGGATTTATGCCAAAATATTGAATGCATTGTTGAATGCCATGTTGAGCAAGCACTGCTACTGCAGTAGGATAATATTCAATAGCTTTAGCTGGAGATACCTTAGGATAAACCCATAATAAAGGTCCACCTTGCACAACAGCCCTGTTGGCTGTAAAAAGGTGGGTAAGATACACAAAGTCATAGTTTCATTTTCTTTTATTCTCTGTAAAAATGCCTCTTGTAACCTTCTCTCTACCTTTTCCAATGCTTCTCTTGCTTCTGGGTTTAAGGATCTTGGTGAATCTAAAGCTGCTTCCCCATTCAATACATCATATAAGGGTTTTAATTCATAATTTGGCATCCTCAAATAACTTCTGACCCAATTGATATCTTCTAACAATTTTTGAAAATCATTCAATGTGCACAACTGATCTTTACATAATTCAACCTTTTGGGGCATGACACCATTATCTTTTAATTGAAAATCTAAATAATTTACCATCTTGTCCTTTTGAACCTTCTCTGGAGCTATACAAAGACCTTTCCTTCTTAATGCTTCATCTAAACAAGAATATGCTTCCTCTAACACTCCTTCATCTTTTGCGGCAAGTAAAATATCATCCATATAATGGATACAACTCACTGTGGGAAAACGCTGCCGCATGGGTGTCAGGGCTGCATCTACATAAATCTGACACATAGTAGGACTGTTAGCCATACCTTGAGGCAAAACCATCCACTCATATCTCTTATCTGGTTCCTCATGATTGATGGAAGGAAGAGTAAAGGCAAATCTCACACAATCAGCATTAAATAAGGGGATGGAAAAGAAACAATCCTTTATATCCACAGCGATTATGTGCCAAGAAGCTGGCAGTGCTGATAAGAGTGGTAGCCCTCACTGTACTGGACAATGATCTGCATCTGATCATTAATAGCCCTAAGATCATGGAACAATCGCCATTTCCCAGATTTTCTTTTTATAACGAATATAGGTGTATTCCAGAGAGACACAGAGGGTCTTATGTGTCCTGCCTCAAGCTGTTCCTTTACCAACTCTTTTGCTGCTGATAGCTTTTCAGAGGAAAGCGGCCACTGAGGAACCCACACCGGGTCCTCTGTTTTCCAGGAGATGGGAATTCCTTCCTCAGTGGCCCCTATGGAAAACCCAATCCTTGCCTATAAACTCTTTTTTGAACTTGGATAGGGTCCTTCCTTCCTTGTAGATGTTTTCCTAGCCCATAACTTGAATGAAATCCCATTGTCCTCATCATATTCTGTGATTCTGAAGAGTATTCATTACTTCATTTAAACCCCATGTCTCACATGAGGTCTCGCCCCCATAGGGAAACAGGAAGCTCCAAAACATAAGGCTGCATAGTTCCAGTGTGCCCTTCACCATCTTTCCAGTGAAGTTCTCCTGCACTGATATCTGGGGCCTTTGCGTATCCCAGCCCCTGAAGGGTCTGGGAGGAGACCTGCACTGGCCAGCCCATGGGCCAGTCCTTGTTGGCAATAATACTCCGGTCTGCTCCTGTATCCAAAAGACCAATAATTTTCTTCCCATTAATAGTAAGCTCAAGAGTAGGCCTTTGATCTAGGTCCAAGGATAGGAAAGTTAAATCCGCTCCTGTGGACCCAAAGCCTTTGTTACCCCTCTACTTTGTATGTGCAGCGAACTGATCATGGAGACTAGGTTAGATAATCATCTGTGCAATTCTATCTCCAGGAGAAATGGAGGAAATTCCTTTTGGGGACTCAACCATAATTTTCACTATACCAGTATAATCGGGATCAATCACTCCTGGGTGTACTTTAAGACCTCTTAAGGTGGTGGAGGATCTCCCTATCAGCAGACCCACCGTGCCTGATCTCAAAGGGCCTCTAAAGTCAGAGTCCACCAATTGAACTCCCATTTGTGGGGTCAGTACAAGTCTAGTGGGGGCACGGAGGTCCAATCCTGCTGAACCTGTAGTGGCTCTCTGCGGTTCCTCGGATGACGAAGGGTTGGCCACTGCTCTGGTTGCCATTCCTGGCTGTGACTCTCCACTGCCCCATATATTTGTGGGCCCTGGGGACGGGGGCCCCCGCTGCCCATTTTTTGGATAAGTCCCAGATCTCATTGCTGATATTGGTTGCCCATTGATGTCTCTAACTGACCTGCACTCATTTGCCCAATGTTTTCTCTTTTTACACCTTGAGCACAAACCTGGTCGCATAGGGTGTTGTCCTCTTCCTGTTTCTGTATTCCTACCTCCCTCTGGGCAATTACGCTTTAAATGACCCGTTTTTCCACACCTGAAGCAGGCTCCGTAATTAGTATTCCCAGTTCCCTATTTTGCCAGCTGGATGACAGCTGCTGCCAATCCGGTATTGGATAATGGTCCACCCAACTCTCTACACACCTTCATCCATGCTTCAAGGCCTTTTGATTTGTAAGGAGTTATAGCAGTTCTGCATTCTTTTGTACATTGTTCATAAACTAACTGCTTTATGAGTGGCATAGCCGCATCAGGGTCTCCAAAAATTCTGCCTGCAGCCTCAACCATATGAGCAACGAAGTCTGAAAAAGGCTCCATGGGATCCTGAAGAATCTTAGTAAGAAGTGAGTAAGCCACTCACTTCCCCCTTATTGGGAAGGGCTTTCCAGGCTTTTATACCAATTTTGTTAATTTGCTCATAAACCTGAACTGGATAGCCGGTCTGTTGATTAGCGAATCGACCACCTCCAAGCAGCATATCCCTATCCTATGCCGGATTACCTGCAGCAAGATTGGCAGCTGCCTCCTCATTAGCAAATTCAATTAGAAAAGCTCTCCAATCTAAATATTGACCTGGAGATAAGCAAGCACATGCAAGCCCACTCCAATCAGTAGGAGTCGTACAATGTCTATTCAAGACCTCCACCTGAGCTACAGTAAATGAAGCAGTAATACCATATGTACGTATGGACTCTGCCAGGGACTTAATTACCTTAAAGTCTAGCGGCTCATGGTATCTTTGACCTTGGTTATCTTGAAATACTGGGTAGGCTGATAGCATTTCAGTTCTGACTACCCTCCATACTTCCAGATTAAAGGAGGTGACTGCAGCACTACCCCCACAGGGTGACTGTGCGGCAGATTCATAGTACGGTGTGACACAAGCCTCCCTCTCCTGTTGTTTTCTGTTCTTTTCCTTTTTTCGTTTATAAACTCTAACATTTTTCACCTGTTCTGTAATTGATCTTACCTCTTCAGATTCACTAGATTCAGCCCTTTCCAACTCTGACAAGTCGCTTTCAAACTCGCTTTCAAACTCTGAAAGACTAGGGTACAACTTCTTACTCTTTTCTCCCTTCTCACTTTCTGTTTTATCTGAAAAGGCCTTTTCTGATTTCTCCTCTTTCAAGATTTCTAATGCAGTTTGTCCCTTTTCAACCGCTTCACTACATCTCTGATCCTCAAGACAACCTCTTACTAGCTTCCACACCGGTCTTACCCCACTTCTTAATGTTCCTTGCTCCGCAGCAAACTCAAGATCTCTTCCTAACCTTCCCCAGGTGGCTGTAGTTAAGCTCCCTGAAACTGCAAACCAAGGCGCTACAATATCACACTCTTCCAGAAATCTTTCTAGAGTGCTTTTCTTTATTTTCAATTTCTTTGATAATAGCAGCTCATTAAGAGCCAAAAAAATTGGGTGCGACGAAGAAGCGCCCATAATTGTTCTCAAGCTAGAAATTAACAGCTTCACCTTATACTTTTAACCTTCCGCTTTAGTCGCGGCCTCTTGAATCCCGCTCTCTCTTTATTTACAGAGAAGAGCAATCCCCGCTTTGGACGCGGTTCCCCACTTTACCTGAGGACTTACCCCGCTTTGGATGCGGTTCCTCACTTTTCCTGGGGACTTCCGATATACCCCCTGATTGCAAGAAGTTCTGGGTTCACTGGTGAGGGGTTCCCCATATGGGCCACCAATTGCCATGCCTACCTTGACCAGCAAGGAAGACACAACACCGAGCTCTTCTTCTTGCAGTTTAATCAGGCCTTTGAACAATCTACTGACTTCTGAAGGATCCCCCGGGGAAAGCCTCTCCCAACCTTAAATAGGCTCTGGGCAGCCAACCCCAGGTCGCCACGTGGGCATTGCCCAATAGGCTCAAGCATGCGTAAGCAAGCCACAAATTCCATATAGCCTTATATGGAGTTGTTTACCCCAGGGAGCGCTCGCCGTCGGGATGGCGGAAGGCGGTAACCAGCGCCACCTTTAAGGCGTGGCTGCACGCAGCTCCCTACAAGATATTACGGTAATAACCTGAAGAAGATCAGAGAAACAGAGCAGCAGCCACTAGAGACTGAATGGTGAAGGGTTCACAACATGCCCCAAGGTTGGGCGTGTTTGCATATGCCCGGCGGACACTTTCACTTAGCCAGTTCCAGGTCAAGATAGCCATTTCTGGGTCAAGGCGTCTCGCATGACCAGGATCCATGACGTCACGTAGCCACGCAAGCGCGCAGCGTGCCTACGTCATCTACGTCTACCTTGCATGCCCTGTCTTTAAAAGCCGGCGCCATGTTCCCCATCTCTCTCTCTCTTTCTCTTTCTCTCCTTCTATACACACGTGTCTCCCCATACGGGCACTCACTATCCCTGTCCTCCAATAAACTCTATTAGCGGATTCTGTCGTGTTCCGTGACGTTTTCTTGCAGGGTAACAGCGCAAATAACTAACAAATGGGGCCCAAGATCCTGTCTCCACCTGCCTTATATTCCTGTCTCCACCTCCTGATTGTGCTGGAATTAAAGGTGTGAGCCTCCCAAGTGCTGGGATTAAAGGTGTGAGCCATCACTGCCTGGCCTCTATGGTTATCTAGTGACTAATTCTGCCCTCTGATCTCCAGGCAAGCTTCATTTGTCAGAACACAAACAAAATATCACACAACAGCACTAGGTATTTGTGGTAAGCAGCATTTGGACATTAACAATGATAAAAATACTGATCAACTCTGAACATGTTGAAGATGTTCTATGTCTGGCAGTATTTAACTCTTTGTTTACGTTGTGGGGGGGGGCTTTGCCTGCATTCATGTCTGTGCACCACTTTGTGTACCTGGCATAGTCAGAAGCCAGAAGAGTTGGATTCCCTGTGACTGGAGTTGCAGATAGCTGCGAGCCACCATGTGGGGTCTGGGAACTGAACCCAGGTCCTATGTAAGAGCAACAAATGCTCTTAATTGCTGAGCCATCTCTGCAGCCACAAGATGTAATTCTTTTTATAAAACAAACAAGAACTCTATCTCATTAGTATGTAAGTTTTATTTTTACTTCAATAAATTATAAGATTATATATATATTTTAAAGACTTGTTTTAAGATAAATCTCTATGATTCAGTGAATGTTTGATTTGTATACTGTTTTTTTGTTTTGTTTTGTTTTATTTTGTTTTTGGTTTTTTGAGACAGGGTTTCTCTGTGTAGCTTTGTGCCTTTCCTGGAACTCACTTGGTAGACCAGGCTGGCCTCGAACTCACAGAGATCCGCCTGGCTCTGCCTCCCGAGTGCTGGGATTAAAGGCATGCGCCACCACCGCCCAGCTTGTATACTGTTTTTTAGACCTATATATGTAGAGTTTTATAATAACTTCCTTGTGAAAATGTGCGACACGTGAAAAAAGGTTAAAAAGTTCAGTCTTAGGGTAATATAACTAAGTAGACTTCTCAAGAAAAATGAACACTAATTCCATAATCTGAAGCATACAGTAAGTCTGTATTTAAATTTTTTGTTGTTGTTTTTCAAGACATGGTTTCTCTGTGTGTAGACCTGGCTATCTTGGAACTTACTCTGTAGACCAGGCTGGCCTTGAACTCACAGAGATCTGCCTGCATCCCAGAGTTCCACTACTGCCTGGCTTCTAAATTTAATTTTAAAATACAAACATATGTGTGACAGTTATGTAGCTTGGTCTACTTGTGGGACTCCTAGCAGTGGGAGCAGGGCCTGTCCTTAATGCTTTGGCTGGCATTTGAGAACCTATTCCTCATACTGGGTTGCCTTGCCCAGCCTTAATACAAGGGGATGAGCTTAGTCCTACCTCAACTTGATACGCTATGCTTTGTTGACACCATGGGAGGCCTGCCCCTTTCTGAACAGAAACAGAGGAGGAGTGAATAGTGGGGGTGGAGGGGAGGTGGGGAGAGGGAATGGAAGGAGAGAAAGGAGGAGAAACTGTGATCAGGATGTAAAATAAGTGAATAAATTTAATAAAAAATAAATATTTTAACATGTTGAAGGCAAATTAATCTGACATGTGTGAAAACAATAGAGAAATCAATGTGACTATTGTAAATAATCCTTAATGGGTCTTGAGCATTCCTCTCTAGTACAACACGACCTTTTAAAAGTGTGTAATTTTTTTCCAATTAATGTGTGTTGCTGGTGGCTGTGTCAGAGGAACAACAGGTAGCAATTGAAGTTCGAGGTGTCAGTCCACCAGAAGGCATATCTTTGATGGGTGAATCTTAGATAGACCAGGCTCCAAGACCACAGACCCTGGAATGTCTTTTGTTTATCTTGTGTCCCTACATGTTTGCTGCTGCTGTCTTTCTCTGGTATCTTGCATGGTGTGAATGGGTGTGGGGGGATCCCCAGTCCTATAATGTAGTGTGTTTATCTCATGGAAACATCCCGGTCTACTGGACATTTTTACTTGTGGATTATTATGAAGATGATTTCCTTCCTAAACTGTACTGTTTGGTTGATAGTAATAATGTTAGTTTATACAGAGTTTTGATGAATAAAAATATATACAAGGAAATGTTACATAGCTAGAGCCTGTGAGTTTCACCTAAGGAGATGCACAGATTACAGCTCAAGTTAGTGATTAAGAAAAACAACTGAGTCCCAGGAGCCAGTCTGGCTCCAATTCCTTTAATCTTAGTGCTGAAAAATGCAGTCACAGATTTCTGTGTGCATCATTAGCTGAAACAAAACCTTATAATAAATTCAGGTTAGATCAGGTGTTTTGATAATAGCTTTGAGGTGAAAAACTCAAGAAGATAATCTAAAGTTTTGGAAAGGCACATAGTTGAGTGAGGAACTCTTTAAGGTCAGAGAACAAGAACGAAGCAGCCCAAATATAACTAGCTGATATACTTTTCTTGCTAGGAATGGTTGATGTTATCCTTCTCCTTCTAACTCTCTTGATGTTCTCCTCCTAACTCCCTCATTCTTGATGTTCTCCTTCTAACTCTCTCATTCTTGATGTTTTCCTTCTAACTATTTTAACTGTATCTTTATTCTTTCCATTACAGCTTACATACCCTAGCAAAATTTTTTCTTGCTAGGAATGGTTGATGGCCAAAGGTGATGATTAATTGCTTATACCCTTTTCTTCCCTCAATCCCCTGATACAAAACACTGTTGATGAGTAGGTACGCACCCTAAAGGTTTAAAGTAGAGCTGACTGATTCTTTTTCATATATAAAAGTTTAGGTTTGAGATCCCTTTAAGATTCCTTATAAGATTACCTTTCAAGACAAGTAATAAAGTAATTGGCCCTTTCTTAGTAACTGCAAAATGCAGCCTGCCAATAAAAGACCTGACTGAGAAGAATATCTTGCTTGCCTATATGGTTGGTCTATAACAAGTTGCTTGGGTATGAATGTACGTGGGTTCTTGGGATAATCTATTTTTCACTTGTAATATATAAAATGTTTAATCATGTAAGGGATATGGAAAGTATACTGTTTTTACTTGTATTCATTGTAATCATTCACTTGAAAAACAGAATGTAACCACATTTTAATTTCTATATTGCCTGAAAAATTTTGCTAGGGTATGTAAGCTGTAATGGAAAGAATAAAGATACAGTTAAAATAGTTAGAAGGAAAACATCAAGAATGAGAGAGTTAGAAGGAGAACATCAAGAGAGTTAGAAGGAGAAGGATAACATTAAGAGAGACAGAAGGGACATTTCTGGATAGAAATAAGAAAGGAGAATATAGAATACAGAATGAAAAATACAGAATAATAAAGAAGGAAACCATCAAGAAAGTGTGTATATCTTTTTCCCTTACCCCCTCAGATAGAAAAGTATAGCACCCCGACTCTGTGGACTCCCTTTGAGCCTTGTGCTGTTGGAGGCTGGTACTCAGGCAATGATAGTGTGTGTGTGTGTGTGTGTGTGTGTGTGTGTGTGTGTGTGTGTCTGTCTGTCTGTCTGTGTGTCTGTGTATGTGCGCATCCATGTGGGTATGTGCACACATGAGTGCAGAAGACCAAGGAGTCCAGAAGAGGATGTCAGATTCACAGGAGCTGAAGGTGTATGTGGTTGTGACCTGCCTGACATGGGTGCTGGGAACTGAACTTAGGTCCTCTGCAAGAGCAGTATGTGCTCTTAATGTCTGAGTCATCCTTGCACCTCCACAACAAGGTTCTCTCCGAGATTTTCTGATCACAAGTTCACAGAGCAGCATCTACAGAATGAAAAGAGATTTCTGTGTGTGTTTGTGTGTATGTGTTACTTGGGATCAAACCTAGAACCATAAAAATTTGTGCACAGTAGAAAGAAATGTGTTTGGTTCACCTAGTATCTTTAGGTGAAAAATTAATTCAAGTATCACTTTGGACATAATCCTTTAAAAATGTCTTTAAATTCTAATAATAATGAGATTTGTATAAAAAATATTTATTTTTAATTACGTGTATGTGTGTAGGTATGTGCATATAAGCCGTCTGACCTGGGTGCTAGGAACCAAGCTCTAGTACTCTGCAAGAGCAGTATGTGTTCTTAACCACTGAGTCATCTCTCTAGCCCCTCATATGAAATTTAAATTTTATTATTATTTACCATTATGAATGTAAGTAATTTTTATTCTTTTTTTTTTTAATTCTTTATTTCAAGATTTGACACATTAAAAGAAAAAAATGCCAACATATTTCAGACAATATACTAGAAACAATAAATAAAACAGCTCAAAAAATCAGATATTCCCTTTAAGTGCTATGTCCTTTCAATTTCTCTAAATCAGATTCAGCTTTCCATGGCAAACAATAACTATACATTTGGTAAATTATGCTGATAAATACACAAGGCAGGTATATATTTCCACAATATCTTTGTTTTTCACAGTTACCAAAAATAAAAATTGCATTCAACTCATACATCTATAAACACTCTGATTTCTCACGACGTGGGTCTGAAAGTGGTGGGAGCACAAAGTCTTTTAACAATCTGGACTTCAGATTTCTGTCTTCAGAAAGATGTCTTCGGCATCTGCCCTCTTCGGGTACCTTTCAGAGTCTTTCTGCGTTGTTATCATGCTCTGGGATGATGGCAGAAAGTAAGCCTTGCTGTGAGATGAGGCAGGCTCATCTAATATAACTAATATTTATAAGAACAAATCTCAAATTATTCCCTGAAAATTCCTAGTACATTTTGACATAGATTTCCATGTATCTGGTATATGTTGGTACAGATCTCCTTAAAGCATTGGAAAAAAAAATATTATGTCTCTAATAACAACCAAACCATCTTTTAATCAGGATTTACTTTTCTTTTCTTTTCTTTTTTTTTTCCCAGAGCTGAGGACCGAACCCAGGGCCTTGCACTTGCTAAGCAAGTGCTCTACCACTGAGCTAAATCCCCAACCCCAGGATTTACTTTTCAAGTGGAGTCTTTGGAAATCAATAATTTCATTCTACCTAAACACTGAGTGAAAAGTTTTTGTACCTCAATAAGCCTCTGCCAACACAGCAATCCAAGTCAGACCAAATAAGAAAAAGCCTCAGTTTAATGGGTAAAGTGTTCCTGGGTGATTCTCTGCCCCACCCCCACCCCCAGAGGAGATGGGGATGAGAGACTGAAAAACCTTGTGTCTGTTTTCCTGCAGGGCAGTTAAAATACCCTGTGGGAGTGGTCTTGAGCATCTCTGGGGGAGGAGTCATGTTTGGCAGGACTTTCTGAGGGGCAAAGTCTGGGCAAAGAGGTGGGGCTTCCACCAGAACATTCCAGACTCTTTGGGTATATGGATGCCAGGGTGCCAGTGTGAAGGTCTAGACTTAACTTTACAGGCTCCATCTTAGGGAAAGGGCCACAATCTCAGACCACCTGCTGTACTCAGTTCCAGAAAGGACCTCAGGAATGTGCCATGACAACTGGAACGGATACAGAGCAGTATCCTTCTGCAGACATCCTGTCTGCAGTTTAGGCCCTTAAAGATATCTAGATAATCTTGCTGAGCAGTCCTGATAATCCTGTTCACCGGGTTGTGGTTCCCCACCAAAAGTCTAACCCAATGGTTTCAAATGTGGTTTTGTGCCCAAAGTCTAGACCAATAGTTTCAAAAAATCACCTTGCCCCATATTCCTTCTACCAAATCCCAAATTGCCAATTTCTGGCTTGTGGTTTTCCCTATAAAAACTCTCTACGCCTGGGCTCGTGGCCACAACCACATTTCCTTCTATCTGCCGTGTGGTGGCCCAGCTTGAACCTGAATAAAAGGACCCATATGTGCTTGCATCAGAAATTGGCTCCTTGGTGGTCTCTGGGGGTTTCGAGAAACGGGTACAACACCAGAAGCTGAGGTGGAGCTTCCACCAGAACACTGAGTGCAATAAAACAAAAGTTTAGACCTGGAGAGATGTCTTGGTGGTTAAAAGCATTGGCTGCTCTTCCAGAGGACCTGGGTTCAGTTCTCAGACCCCACATGGTGGTCTACATGTACCTCCAGTTCCAGGGGATCTAATGCTCTCTTCTGAGCTCCTTGGGCACCAGGAACACATGTGGTACACAGACATAATATGCAAACAAACACTCAAACATATAGGATAAAAATGTTTTAAAAATTAAATGCAAAGGTCTAATATCAGATTCTAAATATGAGTTTTGTTTTCTAAAAGAGTTCACAGAGGAGTAATTATGAAAAATGAGGAGTGGGGCTTTTGGAGACCAGGGGGAGGGGAATCCAAACTATTGTACCCTGGGCATGAGACCCCCCAAAGAGACCACCAGAGACATGAACTCACCGAAATGCAAAAGCGAGGTTTATTGAAGAAGTTCAAGCCGCAGGCAGGGACCTTGTCAAGCCATCCAACACAGTAGAGGCTGGAGGAGGTGCCCGCCCCTCTGCAAGCTCAGGGTTTAAAGGCAAAATCCATAAGGTTACATCATTTAGGGGTGCTAGTGTGGGTACAATTCTGATTGGCTCAAGTTTTAGGGGCTTTTTAGAATTTTTGTGTTATCTTACTTTGTAGTTTTAACCGGTTGTTTGTCAAAGTTTATAGACTACCTCCGACTTTAGGGCATTCTGTGGTTAATCAATTGTTACCAGATAGTCCTTTAAACATCCTGACTTTGTATTTTTGACCATCTCTGGCATTGGGGCATTCTATGGTTAATCAGTTGCTACCAGATGGCTCTTCAAACGTCCTGACTTTGTCCTGGGACCTATGTCAGCAGCTCTGAGAATTTTGAAACTGAGGCCTGTTTTAAGCTGGGGTGAGGGGCTTGCTTAAAATGAGGGTGCTTTGATTCTTCACACCATGGCCCATCATTCACTGGAAAAGGATGGTTCCCTAGACTGTGGTGGTATTGTATTGCCCAAAATATTGTGTACGCTAATAAACTTATCTGGGGTCAGAGAACAGGACAGCCACAATATTAAGCAGGTTAGGCAGTGGTAGCACACGCCTTTAATCCTAGCATTCCAGAGGCAGAAATCCATGTGTTCAAGGATACACCCAAGCATGGTGACTCCACGCCTTTAATCCCAGAAAGCACGCCTTTAATCCCAGGGAGTGGTGGTAGAAAGCAGAAAGGTATATAAGGCGTGAGGACCAGAAACTAGAGGCATTTGCCCAGGAGAGGCATTTGCCCAGGAGAGGCATTTGCCCTGGAGAGGCATTTGGCCTGGAGAAGCATTTGGCGTGGTTAAGCATTCAGGCTTCTAGCAGCAGTTCAGCTGAGAGTCATTCGGATATGAGGACATAGAGGCTTCCAGTCTGAGGAAGCAAGACCAGCTGAGGATCCGGCAAGGTGAGATAGCTGTGGCTTGTTTAATTTCTCTGACCTTCCAGCATTTACCTCAATACCTGGCTCAGGTTTGATTTTATTAATAAGAACTTTTAAGATTCATGCTACACCTAGACATTTCAGGAAGAGAAAAGCAAATACATCTGATGCACAAAGAAGGAACACCGTTTCGTGGACATGGGCTTGCGGGTGTGCTACAACTGGCCCCCAAGCCATTTGTTATCTGAAAGATGCTAGGATCTGTTCAAATTCTCAGCAGATCCCTCCATCAGGGGTATGGGAATGTGACCTGAAAACTGCAGCTGCCTCCCACTCTGTCCAAATGGGGACTTCTCATCACCCATGAGCCCAACTCGTTGACACTTCCAGCTCTGAAGCCTCCCCCGAAAGCTAGGGATGTCTGTACCTTCCACCAGCAAACCTCCATCCTAGCTGTGAGAGGAGCAGACAGAAAACACTCTAGAACCTGGGGGGTGAAGTGAAGCCCACCGGAGAGCTTGCAGCCCTTTGAGTGTGTGTCCCTGTGAGGGTAGATCCCACTGCGCTTCTGCAAACGCCTGGGTGTGCTTTGAATGTGAAACATGGGTAGTGAAGGAAGAAAAGATCATGTCTAAGACCACATGCTGTTAATCTAAGACCACAGACTGCTAGTCCTTTGTGTTGAGAGCCCCTGCAGAGTTCTGCAGCTGTTCTGTAAACTGTGTAACAATAAAGAGCCCTTGGCTAAGTTACGGGCAGTAACTCAGAGGCTGATTACTCCGCAGTCGCAAAAGCTAAATTTCATCCTAGAATGACCCTGTTTCTTGGATCACCCTAGCTCCATCTCCCACCCCATCCTCCCACCCTCTGTGAACCCAACACCCAGCATAACATTTGGTAGGCTTGAAGGAAAAAGGGGATTCCTGACACTTTTAAGAACTGGAAGTAAAAAGTTTGCTCTCAGGGTAAGAGGACTCCAGGATTGACAGGGTCATGGGAAATTTCCCATCTCAGGAGCAATGGTTTGTGCAGTTATTAAAATGCCTGTTAAAGGAATTGGAATGAAAGTAAAGGAAAAACAGATTACAGAGCTTTTGGTATTAATTAAATGGCACTGCCACTGGTTCCAGGCAACTCCTGATGTTCATTTAAAACTGATGGTATGAAAGCAAGTGTTCAAAGTCTTGAGGAAAGCTCATCAGAAAGAAGAGCCCATACCATTAAATTTTTGTCTTTAATGTAATTTAATTTCAAATGCTCTAGGGCCATTGAAGAGTAAGGAATCACTGAAAGCTGGATCTGAAGTAGAACAGGAAAGTAAAAAGAAAGACATTCAGGCTAGAAATTGTCAGTCAGCAGAGGAGAATGAATGTTCCTTCACAGGAAGATAGGAATGCTGTTTTGGAGGACAACAAAAGCAAGAAGAGCCAAGACATTGGAGATGACTCTGCTCCTCTTTCTTCAGATGAAGCACATTTAGTAATGAAAAAGGTTGAAAAGCTACTGCACAGTTAAAAATACAAGAGCTCCCAAAACAAAGAATAGGAAAAGAAAAAGTAAACTTCCTAGTAGAGAAAAGGGAAAGAAAGGAAAGAAAAAAGAAAATCTTACCAGTAGTAAAAAGGAAAGGAGAAAGAATTAAAAAGGAAAATTTTCCAATAGAAAAAGGGGAAAGAAAAGGAATTTTCCCAATAGAAGAAAGGGAAAATGCTTAATTGTGGCCCTACCATACCACCCTACGATGGAATTGAGGAATGGTTGCCTAAGGTCATAAGGACACCCCCACAGGTGTTCCCAGTCACTATGCAGCAAATGCCTGCCAATAATCCATATCCTCAAGATTATGTTCAGATTAATTGGAGACCTACAGACATGGCAGATCTGAAAAGATTTAAAGAAGCAGTGGTGGCATATGGGATGCATTCAACCTATGTAAGACAGGTTTAAAATAACTGGATTACTCAGAATAGAGTTATTCCACAAAACTGGAAGGACCTCATGGCAGCTATACCAGAAGCTGGTCCTTAATTACAATGACTTGCTTGGTGGAGAGAGGAAGCAGCAGCCAAAGAACAGTGTAACCATATTAGAGGAGTGAATATAATAAAGGACCAATTATTAGGGAGGGTCAGTATGCTGATTTACAAAGATAGGCACAGTTTGATGATGCCACTATCCTGCAATGTCATTTAGAGGCTTTAAGGGACTGGGATAAGGTTGATGAGCCAGAGGAAAGAACTACCTCCTTCACAAAAATCACACAAAGTGCAGGGGAAGCATACACCGATTTTTTTTTTTTTTTTTTTTTTTTTTTTTTGCAAAGGTTAACTTCAGCAGTGAATAAAGCAGTAGCTGATCCTGGTGTTAGGAAGGTTTTAATTGAGTCTTTGGCTTTTGAGAATGCTAATACAGAGTGTCAAAATGCTATAAGGTCCTTGAAGGCTCAGGGAGCTCCGTCAGAGGAATGGATCAGAGCTACTGCTGATACTGGGTCCACAGAATATAATGCTAATAAAATGGGACAAGCTTTAGCTAAAGGTCTTAGATCTCTGAATAGGAGATGTTTTAACTGTAGAAAATTGGGACATTTAAGGAAAGATTGTTATCATTCTGTTACTAAAAGGAATACCTCTTTGGAGAATAATCAGAATAGAAAGCCTTAACCCCCAGGGACTTGTAGGAGATATGGGAAAGGTAAACACTGGACTAATGAAGGTAGATCAAAGAGAGATATGCATGATAATTCTTTATATTTGGGAAACTCCATGAAGGGCTTAGCTCAGGGCCCAGGAACAAACAACACAAGCTACCAATTTCTGTCTGCAGTGGAATGGCTCATCAGCAGAGCTATCAGGGAAACTTAGGCTCAGCATTGGAGATTTAATGCACACTACTTCACAATTTCCTTGTTATAAGATAGTCACTGGGGTGTATGGTCCTCTTCTCCCAGGAACAGTAGGAATAATTTTGGGAAGAAGTAGTTCAGCATCTCAAGGATTCATTTTACACCCAGGAATTATAAATGAAGATTACAATGAAGAAATTAAAATTGTGGCTTATGTAAAAAAGATTATGCAAGTAGAAGCTGGTGATAGACTTAATCAATTGTTATTACTCCCACATTTTAAAGGTAGAGCAGCTCCAAAATATAGGACAGGAGATTTTGGAAGTACTAGAAAGAAAGTATTTTGGCAAACTGTTATTAATGATGAGAAGCCAAAGCTGAAATTACAAGTAAATGGCATTGAGATTTCAGGCTTTGTGGACACTGGGGCTGATGTATCTATAATTTCTCAAGAATCTTGGGATCCTAACTGGCCTTTATAAGAAGTTTCCACTCAATTTTTAGGCACTGGAACCTTATCTCAAGTAAAACAAAGTAAAGAGTGGATTGAATTTATGGGGCCTGAAGGACAAATAGGGATATTAAAGCCTCCTGTGGCTGATAAAGCCATGAATTCATATGAGAGAGATTTGTTACAATAATGGGGAACTCAAATTAATATTCCTACAATTTCAGAAACAGTTCATAAAATGATGTTAAAAATGGAATATTGCTGGGCATTAGTGGCATATGCCTTTAATCCCAGCACTCAGGAGACAGAGACAGGTGGATCTCTGTGAGTTCAAGACCAGCCTAGTCTATAGAGTGAGTTCTAAAAATGGGATATGTTCCTGGAAAAGGCATTGGAAGAAAAATATCAAGGAAAAACACAGGCTATACAGATTGCCCAGCAGGAGGACAAAATAAGTACTGTCTTTCCAAATTTGGGGTAGGGGCCACTGCTGATAACCCAACTGCTCTGCCTTTAAAATGGCTAACTAATAAGTCTGTATGGATAGAGCAGTGGCCCTTGACTAAAGAAAAATTACAGGTGCTTGAACAACTAGTAAAAGAACAGTTAGATGCTAAGCACACTGAGGAAACTACTAGTCCTTGGAATTCTCCTGTATTTGTAACAAAAAAGAAATCTGGAAAATGGAGTATGTTAACTGATTTGAAAGCTATAAATAAGATAATTCAACCTATGGGATCTTTACAGCCTAGAATTCCTTTTTTATCTTCTTTATGGCCTAAAGATTGGCCTATTATAGTTATTGATTTACAAGATTGTTCCTTCATTATCCCTTCACAAGAACAAGATAGAGAAAAATTTGCTTTTACACTGCCTACTTATAATAATGCCCAATCTGTAAAGACATATCACTGGAAGGTTTTGCTACAAGGAATGTTAAATAACCCAACTTTATATCAATATTTTGTACATCAACCACTGGAAATTGTTCATAAACAATTTACTCAATCTATTATTTGTCATTATATGGATGATATTTTATTGGCTGCATCTGATACAGAAACCTTAGGGAAAAAAATGTTTAATGTGGTACAGGAAAATTTACCCTGTTAGGGATTTTTCCTGAAACAATACAAAGAGGAGATTCTCTCAATTATTTAGGATCTAAAATAAGTAAATAGAGAATCCAGCCACAAAAGGTACAGATTAGAAGAGATCAATTACATACTCTTAATGATTTTCAAAAATTATTGAGTTATATTAACTGATTACAACCTACCAAAGGTGACTCAGATTTAAACAAGACAATTAACAGCTGAAGTTGAAACAAAATTAGCCCAAATAGAACAAAAATTACAAAATGCCTATGTGGATTAATTAGATCTCACAACTGAATGTATTTTAGTAATTATACCTTCCACTCATTCTCCTACTGGACTCATTGTGCAGAGAGGAGATGATATTTTAGAATGTATTTTCCTAGCTCACAGAGTAAAAAGTTAAAAAAAAACCTATATAGAAAAGGTTTCTGGATTAATTATAAAGGGAAGAAAAGGACTTGAATGGATCCAGCTGAGATTGTAGTGCCCTATACTAATTCTGAAATTGTACAATTATGGGTGATTAATGATGATCATCAAAAAGCTTGTAGTAATTTTTTTAAGGAAAAATTAACAACAAATATCTGAAAAGTAAACGACTTCAGTTTATAAAAGGAACTGAATGGATTCTTTCCCACATAGTGAAAAAAACACCTGTTTCTGGGGCTTTTATACATTTTATACTGACACAAATAAGTTAGAAATAGCTGGTTATAAAGCAGGAAACATCAGTAAAGTGACTCAAAATACATATGATTCAGTTAAAAAAAATCAGAGTTATATGCCATTCTGATGGTTTTATTAGACTTTAATGGTCTCTTAATATAATTGCTGATACTCAATATGCACAAATAGTTGTATTGCATAGAAACTGCTGAACTTATTCCTGATAATTCAGAATTGACTTTGCTATTCATGCAGCTGCAACAAGCAATCCAGGACAGAAATTACCCACTATATATCACTCATATTCAGTCTCATACTGGGTTGCCTGGGCCATTAGCAAAAAGAAATGAAGAAATTGATCAGTTAATGATAGGAAATGTGCTGGAAGCTTCAGAATTTCATAAGAATCAGCATGTTAATAGTAGAGGCTTAAAGAAAAAATTTCCAGTACTTGGCAACAAGCTAAGGAAATTATAAAAATCTGTCCTGCTTGTTCTTTGTATAACCAAGTTCCTTTACCTGCAGGAACTAATCCTAAAGGTACACAAAGAAATGAAATTTGGCAAATGGATGTATTTCACCTAACAGAATTTGGAAAGCTGAAATTTATTCACAATACCATTGATACATAATCTGGATTTCAATGGGCATCTGCTCTAAGTTCTGAAAAGGCCGATTCTATAATTACACATTTATTAGAAATGATGGCTGTAATGGGTGTACTGATACAAATTAAAACTGATAAACACCCAGCTTATGTTTCCAGTAAAATGAAACATTTTTTTGCACATTACAGCATAAAACACATTATAGGGATACCATATAGTCCTACAGGTCAAGCAATTGTTGTAAGATCTAATTGCATACTAAAGAAGATGCTTGCTAAACAGAAGGGGGATATGAGGATCCCTAGAGATAGACTGTGTAACGCTTTACTAACTTTAAATTTTTAAATGCTAATGAAACAGGGACAACACCTGCTGAAAGACATTGGACTGTGGAAAAAAACTGCTAAATTGGGTCAGCCAATATATTATAAAAGTATTTTAACATCAAAATGAAACGTAGGGAAAGTGTTAAGATGGAGTCAATGGCATGCTTATGTTTCTACAAGATAAAAGGCTGTGGATCCCATCAAAATAGATAAAAATCTGGCATGAGCAAGAGGAGTTGAATCTTTTGGATGCTTCAGCTGCTGAGATGCCTCTGGGGGAAAAAGACACAGAAGGCCTTTGGAGCAGACAGCTGATCCTCCCACCTGGGGACAGTTTAAGAATTTGTGTGACAAAGAGGAGGCAATAATTTGAATGACTCAGAAACCTCTGAATGCTCCAAATGTGTTCTTTGCTATGCTATCTGTGATAACTATACAGGTAACAGGGGCCAACTATACATACTGGGCCTATGTTTCTAATCCTCCAATTAACTTAGTAGTAAGTTGGGGAGATATGGATATTTCTGTGGTGGTTAATGAATCTTCTTGGCTACCTGGTCCTTACGACAACCGAGGTCCTGCTCAGCCAATGGAGGAGGGTAAAGAGATTAAAAATTATACTGGGGGAGTACAAGGAATTCCTATTTGTATGGGAAATGGAATTCATTGTCTAAATATAACCTTTCAAGTGTAGCTATCTATAGTTAATACTACCTAAGATTATCCTAATAAGTTTTATATGCTTCATGCATCTGGTTTTAGACAACAGGAGTCTAATGCTACAGTTCCATAAATCTACCATTCTGTGAGATGTGGGTTACCAACAAGGAATCTGACTGGGTACATTGGCAACAACGAAAGAGTGAGAAAACACAAATGCTAATTAATATCTCCCACAGAGACGTCATTGGGCCCTTACGGTTCCCCTCAAGGAAAACATTTTCACTCAGAATTAAGATGGCACAAATATTCTTCAAATGGGACAGTAGAGATTAGTTCTACCATTAATGAACCTATTCAATGGCATGGAGTTGGAACATCAAGTCCTCTCCTGCAATTTGGCAATTCAATTCAGACTAACTTGTGGAAATTAGCAAGTACTTTCCGCCCTCTTAAAGCATGGGAAGGAAAGTTAAACATGAAGGATGGTAAGTATACTTTGTCTTTTAGACTAATCAAAGCCATCCTTTTATAGCATGTGTACCATTACCTTATTTGCTACTGAAGGAGCCTGTACAATGGCACCCTAATAATTACAGCATTACTTGTGAATGCTGTACCCTTCATACCTGTGCTAATTCTTGTATGTCTTTAAACATAACCTCTGAAAGTTTATACATTCTTAGAGCAAGGCCAACAATCTGGATACCGGCAAGTTGTCAAGGTCATGGCAAGACTCACCTGTGATGATCCTGGTACAGAAGCTCGCTGAAAGAATATTAAGAAGAATACGTCAAATGCTTGGACCAATTATTGCAGTTATTATGGGAATTATTGCATTGACTGCTATGGCTACAACAGCTGGATTGGTGCTTCATAAAGAAATTCAAACTGCTGAGTTTGTTAAAGACTGGCATAAGCATTCTATAGAACTTTGGACTCAACAACATAAAATAGTGCGATAGTTAATGCAACAGCTGACTTGAGACAAGCTGTTATACTGTTGGGAGATCAGTTAGAAATATTGAAGGAGCAGATAAAATTAAAATGTGATTGGAACGTTATAGCCTATTGTATTACACCTTTAAGGTTCAGTAATAGCAAGCATGACTGGGTAAAGGTTAAGATGCATTTGATGGGTCACCCTAATTCTTCTCAAATGATTTATGATTTACAGCAAGAAATTAAGGAAACTTACAAAAAGTTACCTGATATGACAGGAATGGATGCTGTGGAAAGCCTTGCAGATAAGATAGCTTCATTCAACCCTGTGAAATAACTAGTAGATTTCTTGTGTTAGCAAATATTACTCTTAATCTAGCAGTAGTAACCTTATTGGCTTTAAAGAGTATTGTGGCTTTAAAAAGTATTACAACATAAGGTTGTAAACCCAAAGTGACAGAGAAAATGCTGCATTTGCTGTAAAGCTGAATAACCTTCAACATAAATATTTGTAACGTAAACAAAAAGGGGGAAATGTAGGGACAGTTCCTGCAGAGCTCTGCAGCTGGTTGGATTCCAGAATGTTAGCACCTGGCTTTGATCTGCCTTTTGTGACTGCTACCTCTTGTGTCCCATACCTTCTGTTTGAAGTATGTAAATCTTACCTGACCGTTTCCTAAAGGTTCAAAGCCTATGCAAAACTTGGTTAAGGGAGGATTCAGCAAACTGAGATGTCCTGTGACTGAGGATTGCTTGGGCTTTTGTCTCTTTGGGAGCTCCAGATAAGAGGTTTTGGTATGCAGAAATTGACTTGCCAAAAGATGTAAACTGTATAATAATAAAAGAGCTCTTGGCTAAGCTACAGGCAGTCAGTTTGCCAGAGCTGATTTCCCTGTGGCTACAAAGGCTAATTCATCCTAGAGTGACCCTGTTCTTCCATGGACCCGTGTGAACTCAACACCCAACACAAACAGTCCTTCAGAGAACTGCTTGCCTTATTTTAGATAGCAAAATATTTGTTCTTCCACTCCTGAAAAAGTCAGTTCTAGTATCTTAAGGTGGATCACAGCAAGAGCACAGTGCTTAACTGGGCAAGGATCAATTTTCATGCAAAGGATGATACAGTGCAAGAGGCCAGAGTCCAATAGATGTTCTGAGTAATGGAGTGGAACCACATTAAGGATGTCAGGGCCATTCATGCGAGTGGTCTAAAGGGTGATATGAAACCCAACTAGAGTGAAGAAAGCAAACTATGAGTTAGGGAATGACAGCAAAGGGTAAGTTTGGGTTTTCTTTGTTTGGTATCGTTTTTTGTTGTTGTTATTACAGGAAACTGGTCCAGGAATTAAATATATAAAGGCAATGAGACCCAGGCTTCTCTGGCCTAGCGAGGAATTATACACAGAAAGTGAGCAAACATGAATGAGCCTTGTGATGTCAGATTAAAACTAGACGTGACAACATGGGCTCATGGTTATCTAATATGGGTAGATAATGATGTACCAGTGGCAGGTCCAGAGGACAGCAAGCTCAGGTCTTTAGCTCACAGGGCTCCGGATTCTAAGGCTGGCCTGCCTTCAGCTTGACGCTTTCCTGCTCAGCAGGAGTTGCAGTGCTAACAACTCCACTAGGGCCTTGTATATCACCATGTAAGTGTATGCACCTTGGGATTCCAAAGAAAAGGCCAAGCGTCCTAGCAGTGTTGAGGGAAAATTTGTGAGGACAAGTCCAGGGGATGATGCACTCATGAGGACATGAAGCACCAACTTCCAGATAAAGAATCATATTTCATCTCTCTCCTCTTCCCTCACGGAAGACTGTGCTTGAGTAGTCCTGGATGGTGGTGGCATGGTATGTGTCATCATGGCATGCCCTCTGCTCTGTGTTGGTGCTTGGTACTCTCTGATCAACAGTCAACTTCAAGTACTTAGCAACACAGATACTGCCACTTTACGTGACATACACTGACCAGAGACAGAAAAGATGTTACTAAAGATTATACTTTAGAATAATAAAGAAACTACAACAGGCCCCCAGACATTAGCATAACTGACACCATGATGGAAGTACCATTCTGGCCGTAAAACTCAGCATGCAGACTGCCAAAGTGAAAACCAAGACCTAACCCATCAAAGCCCCTACTTCTGGGAATGTCTCTAAATCTACTAACCTTGCTTTTTGGCTTTTGTAGTTCTGCTTCTGGCTAACTGTTCTTGCTAACTGAAGTGTCTTAACCCAGGGCATGGTTTTTGTGCTTAAAAGTTCACCCTGATGGGGCTAGAGAGATGGGTCAGTGGTTAAAAGCACTCACTGCTCTTCCAAAGGTCCTGAGCTCAATTCCCAGCACCCACACAGCAGCTCACAACTGTTTGATGCCATCTTCTGGTGTGCAGATATACAAACAAAGTACCCTTATACATAAAATACATCATACATACATACATACATACATACATACATACATACATGAAAAGAAAAAAGCCACCCTGAGGAAGGCTGGGGCCTACACTATGATCCTGAACACCCAGTGTAGTTGCTGGCCAGCTAACACAGACTTTCTGTCCTAGGGGTCTTCTCTGGCAGACACCCACAACAAAACCTGTTGTAGGTGTAGGAAGCCGTGAACACCTAGAAGTGTATACCACGGTCACTGGTGACTAGCGGTTGGGTCCTCTCACCTGAACGGAATGGTGCATTGCCCTGTGAAACATCAAGTGAACTAAGAGAAGAAAAACTAAAACCGAGCTTACCACCTGAGATGTCCGTCTCAAGGTAAGTGGTCATTGAGTTCGAGCACTAGAACCTTCTATCTGAATCATTTTTCAGAGCAGTTCCTGAACACCATCAAGAAAAAGGTCCCTGTGCCATTAGTGAAACAGTGTGATTAGTACCGGATTGTTTGACCCCAGGAGTGTACAGCTATTAGGATAACAAAGCAAGACCTTAGCTTAAGAAATAAATTACTTAGTTGGTCTTTCTCTTACACTGTGAGGTCTTTGACAACAGAGACCGAGTCTGACTCACTCCTGAGGAAGTACCCCCAGTGCGTCAGGGAGCCGTGAGTGGACAGCTCTCAACAGCAGAATCAGCCCTGGTGTTTGCAACCCTGCTAAGGGAAGTCGGGCATACAGGGAGAGGGCTGCTGCAGGGGCCCTCCCTCAGTGTTGGCGTTCCTCTCCCTACCAAGAGCTCCATGCTGCTTCACTGGCAAATGTGACGTCATGCCTCTTCTATCACTGGGGCTTGTGCCCATTTTACTGAATGAGATGAAGTTTCAGACACTTCAAGGTACACAGCCATGGAAAGTATGTTCTATACAGGTTGTGGTAATACCCCCTGCCCTTCCCTTGGGAACCTGGTACCTGTTTCCTGACCCCTCTGAAAAGGGAACATGTGTTTCTCATTACCTTTCAGCTCAGGTTTCCCCAGGTCTGCTAAGCAAGTGAGCAAACAGCAGCCACTAAGCTCCACAGTATGTGACTCTCAAGTCAAACCTCCCTTTGTCCTGTGATTTACTCCTCTGACTCATTTTAATGGGGCCTGGGGGATCTCTTCTGCTCATTCTGCCAGCTTAGATCACCCCCTTCCCTTCAAAGACCCGATATTCCTCAACCATTTTTCCTGACATTCACTTTTTAAAATTTATTTTTATTTTTAATGTGTTTTGCCTCCATGTGTCTGTATACTGTGTGCATACCCACTGACCACTGAGGAGTTGTGAGCTACCATATGAGTGCTAGGAATCAAACCTAGGTCCTCTGGAAGAGCCCAAGTGCTCTTAAGATCCCATCCATTCTTCAAAATACATACTCAATTTTGAGACAGAACCCAAATATTTACCATGTGTAGGGGATGGTGGCCGTACTATGATCAAACTGCATTCCCTAGCTGTTCTGTATTTCAGTCTGCAGGGGATGAGAAAATAAGTCTAAAGCAGTGGTTCTCAACCTGTAGGTCATGACCTCTTTGGGGGTCAAACAACTCTTTCACAGGGGTTGCTTAAGATCATCAGAAAACAGGTATTTCCATCACAAATCACAACAGTAGCAAAATTACAGTAATAAAGTAGCAACAAAAATAATTTTATGGTTGGGGGTCACCACAACATGAGGAACTGGATTAAAGGATTGTAGCATTAAGAAGGTCGAGAACCACTGGTCTAAAGCATGGTAGCTTCTCCAAGTAGAACATGGGCAGGCCCTAGGGAGCATGGCAAAGGACTCCACTGACTTGGGCGGGAGCAGGCTGGGTTAACTATAGAGGAAGATGATTCTAAATAATAGTAAGGGAAACTGGGACTTGGCTTGATTAGAATGATGGACCGTCTGAGCTGTCTAGGGTACAGAGGGGAGCCTGAGTCTTCAGAACCCTGCAAGGTCAAGCAGCTAGACAGGGTAACAGGTGAGCAGAGGGCAGACCAGAGCCTTGAAAGCCACATTAAACTATGTTTAGCAGCTGAGGTGACAGAGGGTCACAGAACGGAGCAGCCAGCCTCTTCACAGAGATGCCAGGAAAGAAGCCCCACAACCAGGGAGGGTAAGCAAAGCTTAACCAGAAATGGAACCCCTGGAGACACCAGGACAAACAGCGCAAAGCCTTACAAAGCCTCAAGCATAAAGGGAGGTAGAAGAACTTTGGCTAGGTTATGACTCGGGGATTAAGTCTCATTTGCCTGGGGAAGTGCACTTAGCCAGAAGTTGAGTCTTCACACATAGCGCAGCATGCCCAGCAGACTTAGTATGCCCAGGCATGGAAGAGTGCATCTTGGGAACTTGTCCCTTACAGGCAGACAAGCATGTGCACTGGGCATTTACTGTTTCCTTGGCAACCAAATACACCTGTGCTCTCTCTGAGAGGCTGCAGAGGGAGAACAGACTGGGGGGATCTCTGGCCCTGGCCCTTGTGCATGTAAGGAAGGCAGAAATCCCTGAAAATCCAAATGATCTTCCTGTAGAAATAAGAGAGGGGCTTGAGTCTGTGGTCAAGGCTTCCATCCCCCTTTCCAAAATCTCTGAAGTCATTTGACTCACACTCTTTGCCCTTCTCTCACGTTGATCCCAGGCCAGGAACCTTGCCTACTTATTTGACAGGAGACAAGGAAGGACCCAGTGGATCCTATTCAAGATCCATATTCCCCAAAGGAGTTAAACACCTAAGAAGAAATTAAATAGATCCAATCACGTCCATTTATTGACTAAACCAATCCTGGGTAAAGAGAAAACTAGCTTCTGGGGAAGTGTGGGGAGGGGGTCACTTGTAAAACTCATGTTCCTGCTCATCTTTCTTGATCACGGTCTTGTAGGCTTTCTCGAAGTCCTTGGCCAGGACAATGTAGCGGTTCTCACGGACAGCCAACATTCCACTCTAGGAAGGGATGGGAATAAAAATTGCACTCCAAGTACCACCCTCCCCACCCCCAGGCCCCATGACAGCGACGGAAGAGACAGGCCCAAGAACCCAGGGGGCCCCAAGGGGAAGGACAGACTGCAGAAAAGAACAGCAGAGAAGGGAGACATCTTTAAGCACCCCTGCTCAGATCAGAGAGAGAATCTCGCTCACCTCCTGACAGATGGAGTTGATATCGGCTCCTGAAATCTTATCTGGCCGGGCCACATCTGCAGCAGCTGAGTTAAAGAAACCTTTCTTCACATGAGGGGGTCAGTTCTTAGAAACAGATGTTGTCCTGGTCACGCCCCCCTCTTCTGGACCTCCCCCTGTACTCCCCAAAAGGTGGTGATTGTGATAAGGACCCACTTTCTGCTGGGTCCCCTCTCTCACTTCTGAAGGATACAGTCTTCCAGGTCTACCTCCTCAGAGAGGTTCATCTTGCTGGTGATGGTGGAGAAAATCAACCTCTTCTGGCGACGGTCAGGGAGTGGGAATTCAATTTTGCGGTCCAGGCGTCCTGGCCGAAGTAGAGCTGGATCCAAGGTGTCTGCTCTGTTTGTGGCCATGATTACCTGGCATGGGGAGGGACCGGCTCAGACTTTTGCCACCCCTACATCCTCTTTTCCTGTCATGACATCTGGCCCTCTTCAGCCAGTCCCTATCTTTCCCTAGTCCCTACACCATACCACCCCCTGCCAATCCCGAACCCTAAACCTTCACGTTGACGTTTTGGTCAAATCCATCCATTTGATTTAGCAGCTCCAGCAGGATCCTCTGAACCTCCCTGTCAGCTGAGAGTAAGAAACAAGGTCAGTCCAGGACACGTCCTTTGACAAGCCTGCACTAGATCCAGCTTGTCTGGGTACTACTCACCTCCTGTCTGAGCATCAAATCTCTTGGTGGCAATGGCATCAATTTCATCTATGAAGATGATGGCAGGTGCATTCTCCTTGGCCAGGCGGAACACGTCCCGGACCATTCGGGGGCCCTCACCCAGGTACTTCTGTACAAACTCTGAGCCCACCACACGGATAAATGCCGCTGAGGGCAGAATGACAAGGGTTAGAATGGGGACCACCCTCCTTTGGGGTCCCTGTGCTTTAACTGACCCTGGGAATTTCTGAAGATGTATTTTTTTTTTTTTTTTTTTTTTTTTAATAACTACCCCTAGTAGCTGGGTAAGGCACACCGTTGGGTCCCCACATCCAGTCACTGCTCTTGCCTCACGGTGACGGAGAAGCACCAATCATAAACCCTGCACATACATGTCATTTTGGGGACTTTTTAGAAGAATCAGAACATTAAGTACAAAACAAAAACTAAAAACCCCAAATTCCAGAATGCATGCAAAATCAGTTGACAAAACAGAAATGTCCATAGAATAAGAAATTAGACTGTCTGGCCGAGAGTGCTAAGTTCATGTTTGCTCTATGAACCATACTTGTTTGTTTTGAGGAAGGATTTTGATACACAGCCCGCACTTGCCTAGAATTAGAAATTCTCCTGTTTTAGGCTCTGCCATGTTGTGGAATATTTAACGATGCACAGATGTATTGCATTCTTTTACGTTGCATTTGTCTAATCTGCAAAGCTGTGTTACTGAGCCTGTCTAAAACACCTGATTGGTCTGAACGGTCAATAGCTAGGCAGGGGAGAGAAATAGGCGGGGCTGCCAGGCAGAGAGAAGAAATAGAAGGAGAAATCTAGGCTTGAGAGAAGTGGGAAGAGTAAGAAAAAGGAGGACAAGAGGACACCAGGGGCCAGCCACCCAGTCACACAGCCAGCCATGGAGTAAGAAGGAAAGAAAGACATATAGAATAAAGAAAGGTAAAAAGTCCAGAGGCAAAATGTAGTTAAAGAGAAATGGGATAAGTTAAGTTAGAAAAGCTGGCTAGAAACAAGCCGAGTTAAGACTGGGCATTCATAAGTAAGATTTAGTCTCCGTGTATATATTTGGGAGCTAGGTGGCGGGTCCCCAAAGAGTAAAAAAAAAACAACCAACTACACTGCAATGTTGGGATTATACATGTGTGCCTAGCTCTGAGCCACTTTTTCACATCCCTGGAAGAATCCAAGGCCCTAAGTCCATCTTCTCATTTGAATGACAGCCAGCAGCAAGGCTGAATCAGGCTTGTTCTGGGCCTTCCTCTGGACTTGTTTCCTACTAAGTGGGTGGCTGCATGCTGTGTGGAACACACTCCTGGGACTCTCCTTCCTGCCACCAGAGCAGGGAGACACAATCCATATACACAGGCCAAGCAGGAACTGAGCACACCTGCAGACTGGTGGCCTGACACTCCCTCAGACCCAGACTTCACATTTGGCTGAAGGTATGAAGAAGTACCTACTTTCCCTCATCACCTTGGGGCCCACCTCGTACCTTAACCTCAGGGCTGCTCCTAGACACACCTTCCTTGCTTTGTGCCCACAAGAGACCCATCTCTGGAGTTGCCTTCTCTGACTGGCTCACCCAGTCTCCTGGCCATCTTTAGACTGTTCAGCCTCTGCTTCCTCCCACCTACCCTGGACCAGTCTCCCGCTGAGTTGCTCACTCTTGGCAGTTAGTCGCCATCACAGCAAGCAGAAGAAACCCTGTCTCAACCAGGACTTTCCCACTGCTCCTCCCCTCTTCCAGTGACAGAGCCTTCTCCAGATGCACTCCGAACAGAAGAGTCTGTCCGCTTTTGGCCAAGGTCACCTGTCTAGATGGAAACTTGGGTAGAACAAGGACACTGGTGGGCCGCTCGTAAATGTCAAAGATGTCCAGTCTCCAGTTCAGAGTACCTTAGCAATGTCAACTTCCTGCTTTTCGTAACTGCTCTGTGACACTGTGGGGCCATGAAGTAATACAGAGGAATCTGGGTGAGGGCACACTGGAACTTTCTAAAACCACTTTCTTTCTCAGGAAATACTTAAAAGATGGTTTAAGGCAGCAGAAGTCCTGAATTCCAAATATAACACAAAGCTTTATGATTTTATTATCACCTTCGTAAATAGCCAGCCATTCTCTATATCATTTGTCTGGCTTACACATTCCTGTATCTCACTGAGCTCCAGGAATCGATGCGCATCACGAGCCTGCAGCTTGGGGTCAGGTCTCAGCATCAAATCCTAGCACCACAGCTAGTCAGCTGGTGACCCTGAACAAGTTATAAACCTGCGTTCTCATGGGAGGCATTTCTTTTTCTCCGCGGCTTTGCCGGTCAGGACTACAGGCACTGCCCGCTCCAGTGCCATCGCCACACAAACAAATGCCACCAAGGGCCAGCATTATGGAGGAAGACCAGAGAAAAGGACAGATGGCACCACCACACATCCTCATCAACCTGCCCTGGGTCTTTAACATAGCTCGGGAACTACCTCGCAGTCTCTCTCAGAACAGCTTGCATTTCCACAGCCAGAGTTTAAATCTTCCACTGTCCTTAAGCACCCCTCTATCTGCCTTTCTGCTGTCAGAAGACCTCACCTAAGCTCACCACAGACAGCAGCGAGCCCTCACGTGACTGCTCCGCTTCCAGTCCTCCTTGCCAGGACATTATCTTCCCTCACCCTCTCTACCCTCCTGACCCTCCATCTAAGCCCCACCCCCACCTCTGCAGGGCTCTCTTCCCACCCATCACCTCTCTTTGTGCTTGTATCACACGTTTCCAACCAACTAGCTCCTTCCCAAGGCAATTATAATACAGTAAAATCTTCCCTATCTTTGTTTTTGTTGGAGTCTCTCTGTGTAGCCCTCGCTGTCCTATTCTGGCCTTGAGCTCAGAGATCTGCCTGCCTCTGCCTCCTGAGTGCTGAGATTAAAGGCGTGGGCTACCACAGCCTTCCCTACCTTAAACCATCAACACCGACCCTTTCCAACTATCTCCCCCCCCCCCCCCCCCCCTGAGGACATTGATCCCAGGAATGGACACTTGCTTGTTTGAGTATCTCAGGAATTAAGAGTTACTTGGCACATGGCAGACACTCAGCAGCATCCGGTGAATTCCAATTCTGAAAGCTATATGCACAACTTCCCAAGAAGAGTAGAACATTACAGATGTCTGCCTAAAGAACATGACAGACGTCTAGCTAACACTGTGGTTTGTATTTGCCACTGCTATTACCATTTTTATTTCACCTTTCAAACCCTGGCTTACACTCTCAGAAACAAGTCAAGAGGACATGCATCGATGAATCCAAATCTCCACTGACAGCCCAAATCAAAGTGGGACAGTGTATCCATGTTTTAGAGTTCTGGCTGAATGTTCCCTGGTCATGAAATCTCAGTGTGTCCCATAGCAAATCCACTGCTCCTCTACCCCAGCTCACCCCTCTATCCTGTCAAAGTTAACAATAACTCCAGGATAGCCTAAGCCAGGACTGAGAAGTGCTCTCGAGTTACCTCTCGCCAATTACACCTACTTCATTAGCAAATCCCAACGCTGCCACCCCTCACTATCCGTCCCGAAGCACACAGCATGAGGCTAGTAATAGGGGTCTCTAAACCAAGTCTTCTGATTGGCTGCTGGATTTTAGACTAAAAATACTTTAGTCTATTTATAATCAGGCACCTCACGATCTCTTCAGCCTCACCCACTACGTGCCGCCAAACACAGCCCTACTCCGCCAGCCACTCAGCAGGGAAAAACCAAAAGCACAGATTTGCGCTAGGGGTATCTACAGCCTCCCCATGGTGTCTCTAAGGCCCTTCCACCTCCGGGCCTTTGCACACATTACTGTCTGACCTAAGTTCCCTCTTCCGCTCTCTGTGCCCGACACACTCCTCCTCACATCCGCTTCCTCTGGGAACTTCTTCCTGAGGGGCCCATGCAGGATGGACAGCACATCCAGGACACCCTCATGTCCACCCTGCTTCCACAGAGTGGTCTGTGGACTGTATTCTCTCTAATCACTTACCCCCTTGGCTTCAGCTCAGCATTTGCGTGTATAACCACTGAGTCTGAACCCACCATAAGAAATACACTGTATTATTTTACCGACTCCTCGTAATCACCCTATGGAATTAGGGTGTTTGTGATTGTTTGTTTGTTTTGAAAAAGGTCTTGCTGGGTAGCCCAGGACAGTCTCAAATTCTTATCTTACTGCCTCAGTGTCCTGAGTTAGAATTAAGCATATTTGCCAGCATTTCCAGATAAAGACTTTTCTTTTCTTTTCAATTTGCCCTTATTGAATAGACAGGGTCTCACTATTTAGCACTGGCAGCCAGGACTGCCTATATGGCCCAGGCTGGCCATGAACGCACAGTAACCCACCTGCTTCTACCTCCTGGGTACTGAGATTAAAGGCCTGGGACACCACACCTGGCTCACTGGTTTTTAATTCTGAGAAAACTGAGGCACAACGAGGTGAAATCACCTGCCCAGACCGCACAGCCCACAAGACACACACACACACACACACACACACACACACACACACACCGTCCCCAGAGCCTATATTTACAGATGCTGTGCTATGCCGTTTCCCACGGAACCCAAGGAAGCAGGCGGCAGGGCGAGGATCGGGGTCACAGGAGAGCACGGGGAGGCACGGGGGCTCACCTGTCGTGTGATGTGCCACGGCCTTTGCCAGCATTGTCTTTCCGCAGCCAGGGGGGCCATACATGAGTACACCCCGGGGAGGGTCGATGCCGATCTGAGGAGGCGGGAAAGGGATGAGCCAGGAATCCTGTCACCCACCCCGGCCCAGCGAGGCCTCTCCCTGCCCTCACCTGCTTGTAGAGCTCGAAGTGTGTGAGGGGGAGCTCCACGGCCTCGCGCACCTCCTGCTTCTGGATGTCCATGCCTCCGATATCTGCATACATCACATCTGGCTTCTGGTCTGCTGGGAGAGTAGAACTGCAGCTTCCAGTCTGGCCCACAGGGTCCCCCGGGACTCCCAGGGCCCTGGGTGCCCCTCACCTGAGGTGAGCATCATGATGCTGCTGTCGGCCTCAGGAGGCAGCACATCCACCAGCGCGTTGCTGTGCTTGTGCAGGGCCACTGAGGCATTGGGCTTGAGCAGTTCCCGGTCAATGGTACTGAGGATGCGCACATAATAGTTGGAGCCTTTGGAAAGAAAGGAAAAGAGAATGGAAAGGAGCAGAGACGTGACACCGTTCCTTCCCCAGTTCCCTTTACAACACAGGTGGCACTTGCTAAGTGGACCCAGATCAGCCCCTCTTGGCCTCCAGTTTTGCCTCCTCCAATCCACCCCCACACTCACACTTAGGAGTTCCTTGTCTGTCTACAGCCCTGATTCTCTCTTGAGGTCCAGCTTTGGTGACTATTCGCTATCTTCTGGATGTCCCTGAGTATCTTTCAATGTGTCCCAACACAATCCTGTTATTTTTCTCTAAACTGTGCTATTTCTCCTGGATCTGTCTCAAGGACACCCATTGTTCTCGAGTCCCCAGCCAGAGGAATAAGCCTCATATTGGACCCTTCTCTCCATCCTATCAGAGCCTCCACTCACTGTGACTTTCCACACAACCTCCCAAATCTATTCAACCAGTCCCTCCTTTGGTATCACCTGTTCTACAACCACAGCTACATTCTGTCTAAGTCTGTGCATGAATCCCTGGTTAGCAGCCTCCATCCCTCTTCTCCAATTTACTCCCTACAGTTACACTAGTAATGCACAGCAAAACATGAAGCTAGACATCTCCCCAAACAACCTCAACTTCCCTCACTGTCTCCCTGCAAACCCACCCCTCCAACCACACTATCTCAGGGGCCCCCACCGTCTTCAGTCTCAACTTCAAAGACACAGGCTTCATCCTGGACATCATTCTCCCTTTGCTTCCTCATAGCCCATCTGTCCGATCCCAAGTGATCAACACCTCTGTCT
Organism: Peromyscus attwateri; assembly: GCA_902168425.1. NCBI lineage: Eukaryota > Metazoa > Chordata > Mammalia > Rodentia > Cricetidae > Peromyscus > Peromyscus attwateri. The sequence goes on from CABHPP010113256.1 coordinate 66,084, forward strand.
AGAACCTTTCTAAGCATATGGCTCAGTCTGGAGCAGCAGTGGCCAGAAGCAGGCCGGTGTAAGGGCAGGGCATGGATTTCTGTTCATCGACAGCAGTTACCGTATGCTGAGCCCTCAACAGAGCCCCAAGTTTGAACATGCTGCCAGTGCTTTCAAAGTGCAGCTCCTAACCCAGCGGTGGTCGTGAAATAAACCCAGCGGGTCACGACCGTAAGTTCGTTTAAGTCAAACAGACCACAACAGAAACACCGGCAGTATACCACATACACACAGGGTAAATAATCGTGGTGGACTTTTTTTTTTTTTTTTTTTTTTTGAGACAGGGTCTCTCTATGTAGTTCTGGAATGCACTGTGTGGACCAGGCAGGCCTCAAACTCACAGAGATCTTCCTGTCTCTGCCTCCTCAGTGCTGAGATTAAAAGTGTGCACCATCACCTGGCTAGTGAAACTTTTATATATATGCATACACAAACTGAGAGGCGGAAAGAGCCATTCAGGAAATAAAATATATATCTTCTTTTGGATCAGTCAATCCTCTGGCCATTACATCACCCTGCCTTGCTATTCTTAGGACGAGACAATTCCCAGTTCCTGGCCTACGGAAGAATCAGGTGTTGGACAGACAGAAGAACCAGTGAGGCGCCCCCAACCTGCCCGACCACTCACCTGTGGTAGAGCCCACGATGGCTGTGTTCTGATCCACAGCCTCCAGAAACTGCCCAATGACCAATGGGATGCTCTGGATTCGCTTCACTTCCTCCTGGGCGTGAAGGAATTCTTTCTTCAGATTCTTCTGCTCATCTTTGATATACTCCTCCTGGACCTCCAGGAACTCCAGCTCCTGCTGCAGCTTCTGTAAGCACAGGGCAAAGGGCTGTCTGTAGGCCTTGCTGCACCAGACTGGAAGGTGGGGGCAGTCTGTGATGGGGGCCCTATGAGGGTCCAGGTCAGGGCTGAACACACCTTGTAGCGGCTGTACAGGTCCTCCAAGTCCTCGGGTTCAGGCCCCAGAAAGGACAGGCCAGTCTGGGGCCGAGACACAGACAGTGCTGGGATCTCATCCTATAGATGAAAAGGAAAACTTGGTGTTGGAAGTAGAGAATCATCTCATGAAATCAACTACAGGGTTTTCTTCCCATTTCACCACCAAGTAAGTCACCCAGCCTCTAGCACCTGACCTAACTCGAGTTCTCTAAATGAATACAGGAACTGCTCAATCCCCATTGTAGGTTTCTCCTATCAGGCCCCTTAAACTGTTGATGTCAACATCTCCCATCTGCTGTTATAATGGCCCCTAACTAGGATGCAAATGTTACAGCAAACTCCGATACCAGATCCCAGCATCCCTGGTCCCCTCAGGAGGTTCACATGGTTTTTAAGGTCAGAGCACATTCAGAGTTTCATTACTCAGTTTCCCCGGCAAAGCTTTCATGTCCGACTCCCAACTCACATTAAGGCCAAAGGTCACTCGGCCAAGCCACAAATAACACTTAACATAACGCCTCCCCGTCCAAGCCCCAACCACAGTCAGTCCACTAGTCACTTGGCCACGGACATACCTAGGCCACAGGGTCCCACTACATCATTCTCCACCTGGTCCAACCCCCAAACCGAAAAGCTACTAAGCACAGCTATCCAGGCCT
>CABHPP010113257.1:0-22688 GCA_902168425.1 Peromyscus attwateri
GGGGGGGTCAAGTGAGCCCAGCCAAAGAGACCTGCAGAGTGAAAAGAGGTGGGAGATGAAGTCTGAGAGACATGGACATAGAGCTTGAAGGTTCTGAAGTCTGAGTTCTCCCCCTTTCTTCTTTATTGACAGAGGTGTGGTATGTAGCCCAGGCTAGATGACCTTGAACTTCTGACCCTCCTCCTTCCAGTGTGCAGGGATTACAGGCAGGCACCACCACACCCTGGTTTATGGTCTCAGTTCTAGATAAGAGCCTGTGTACTCTTGCAGGCCTGCCTGCACTCTTCCACAAGACAGCTGTATTCAGATTGTCTTTGGAGACTCCTCACACCAGTAAAATTGCTGGCTTCAGGCCATCCTACACGGGACCAGAGGCTGCCGTTTGAGCAGGTTCCCGAGTCATTTCTGTGCATATTCAAGTACTGGCAGATGCCATGCCTCTACTACGGAATATCTTCAGTGGTCATGTAAAAGAGGAGGGTTTTTATGGTCTCCCTAGAGCTGTTCAACTTTCAGAATCTCCTCAAAATGACAGACTGTGGGATCTAGGGAATGTAAACCTAAATAGGGATTAACTGGTATTTTACTACAGTGTATAATTTTCCTTTACATACTCCCATTTCTTACATTATGTGGTTTGTGGAGGATCAGGAGTGTGCCCGCTCAGAGGAGACCCAGTTCATGCCTTTGGATCATTGATGATGATTCAGTATAGCTGTCAGGTGCTGTCCTACCTACTTGATGGAAAGCAGGATCACATGGCCTGCAGCATTCCAGAATACTGTTTGCTCCCAGATGACCCTGTGGGAAGAAAGGACATGTCTCTGGCGACGCTTGCTGCCCCCACATATAGCACAGACTTGATAGAAGTGTTGTCCGTGTTTAGTAATCTCTCATTCCATGTCAGCTCAGCAGAAATGGGAGGAGGCTCATGACTTTCCCGGCTGTTGGCCTTTATTGAGAGTTCGTTTTGTGCGTGAGAGCATCTACATCTGGACTGAGGTTCCTGCATCTTTCTTCTGAAAAGGGATGGAAAACATCATAGAAAGTGGCCGCTGAGAACGTAGCCTGGGGGCCGGTGCTCTTCGCATGAGCCCCTTTTCAACTTTTAAAGCGACAACCAATCGTCTAATCCCGGTTTCTGGACCGAACTGTCATTTTGTTTTCTCCCTGATTGAGGCTTCAAACAGTGGTGTTTCCCTGGGGCCTTTCCTTTTCACTGTCTGGTCATGTCTGTAACGTGAGGTTCACTGGGAAACTTTCCCCTAGTGCGTGCGTGCATGCATGCATGCATGCATGCTTGCTTGAGTGCATTTGGACTTACATGCTATGATACTCTTGACAACCCTGAGGCCTCACATATTAGAAGAGTGCAGGCTATGAAGCAAGTTGAAGAGAGTGAGATTTGTGTGGAAAATCAGTTCTGTACTCAGTTATGCCTAACAGCTAAGAGATAAACGTGCTGAAAATTCCACATTTTAGCAACTTAGGCAAGTAGTAATTTTTCTCAATGTAAAACTCTGGGGAGAAGTTACCTTCTCATAACGTTTGGCAAGAAGTCAGCCCTCTACAGATTACATGTCGGGAACCCATTTTGTGCAAGGTTCTGTGAGGTATTTAGAAGCCTAAGACATAAACAATGGTAAGTAAGATTTGTAGCTTGTAGCCTTGAAAAGGAACACAGGATGCAGAAAGTCACTTGAGCCTTGCGAAGGAGGGGCCTCAACGGGCATGACTATAGGAATGTAGAGAATGGAGATGCCTGCTATTATGGGCTGGTTTGTCTGGAAGAGCTGCTGGCTGCGTGGAGCACAGACGAAGGAGGTCTGTAGAGGTAAGGAGAGAAGGCCCCAAACACACCTAAACCAATGAACTTGGCTGAGTGCGCACAAAGCTCGGAGAATGTTACCCTGACACCATTGGAGAACAAGGCTTTTTGGCAAATGGACTAAGCTAAATGCTCCGCTTACAGTCTGTTAGGAAGTCTAAAGCACAGAGCAAAAGTAAAAGCAGCAGCCCATATTCTGGTTGTTAAATACAGTAGAGGTTTGATGTCAGCTATTGCGGGAGAGATCTATATTTTGTTCCCTGCAAACCCTTGGGTTTTTCTGTGATTTTATCCTATGACTGAGCTCTTTCTTCTTGAGGGTTCCATGGGCAGGGAGAAGTAGATGTATCCATAAAAACAGCCATCTATCTAGTGGAAAACTTGCAATGCTCAAGCACATATATTTATGAGAGAGAATCTGAATGAGACTACAGTACCTATTAGTGGCTATGTGGAGTCTACACTAGGTTCTGGAGAAGTCTTTCAACATCCTCTCCCACCTAATACAGTAATTTAAGGGAAGATTTTTAAAAATCTGAATCCTATGAACAGACATGGAAGTGTTTCCGGTCTCCATGTATAGCACTCAGCTTACATTTTTGTGTATGTAGCTGTACAGGTAATTAACATTTGACTATGAGCCCTTTCCCAGCCTGCACTGGAGATTTCAGTGATAACTCTTGAGTTATCAAAATGAGCAAAAGGCATTCTGTAAGCTGTTTGTCCCTGTCAGCTTCCTGTAGAGGCTGGCTTTAATGAGTACTGCTCTGCTACCCCTGCTGTTGCAAGGCACCGGGCCTGGCTGCCTGCCCAAAGGTATTTACCGCCTGACGGTCCTGGAAGCCACCTGTCTGGAGGTATGAGCAGGGCCCTCTATGACTCCTTCCTGCTTTCTGGCTGCAGGTGACAGCAGCACTTTGTGTCCCTGGCCTATAGGTGCGGCCTCCCTGACACCAGATCATCTTCCTGTGTCTCCCCTCTGTTCATGTCAGTTTCTCCGTTTCATAAGGACAAGGTCACATGGGTCACAAGTAAAAAAAAAAAAAAAAAAAAAAAAGTGCTTCGGGACAGGGTGACTCTTTCCACCTTAATTAAAGGAGTTTTCCTCCCTGGTTAGTTAGTAAAGGCTGAATTCCAAGCAGTTCTGCCCTTTAGAACATGCCCTCTTTAGGGATTTGACACAGTTGAGTGTGGACTCTGCTTTGGCATTAAGTCCAGCATTAAGTCCAGCATGCCCGCTCAGCATACTCTCCCTCTCAACGGGAGGTTGAGGTTAGCTTGGGACCTTCCATGTAAGATTGTGAGAGAATAACTCATTGGCGAATCTTTTTCCACACTTGATTTTTAGCACAGTTCTTTTTTTTTTTTAATGCGTGTTTCATGCTACTTTATGAATCAGGAACGGACAGGGTTACTTTGGAAAAACAATGTATAGTAAACTAACGAGCATGTATCATTGAGTGTTTAGTTTATGATGTTTTACTTGATGTGATGTTGTTTTTTTCTAACCAGGAAGGAAGTGGATGAGCAGGTCTGCTAACTCCACATCCCTCCAGACTCCCATAACAACAAACTGACTGATGGGCTCAGAGCTCAGTTTTCCTCCTGTTTCCTTTAGGATGGAGTTCTTGGAGAACGCTTGGTGTCGCAAGGTGCTCCTAACTGTTCTGGCTTTCGACCGATAATTTGTTTTTGTTTTGTTTTGTTTTTAACTGGGCAGGTCCCGATTTGCCTTTCCTAGACACACACTCCCCTCCCACCTCCACCTCCCTGAGATACACACACAGTGCGGTGGCTGGTCAATTATAATTACAGGTAGTTCTTATAGGCTGCCCTTCTGGTGACCCTAGTAAATGTGTATAACATCAGATGACGGGGGAAGGCCACCCAGAGGCAGAGTCCTCGATCTCCACTAGAGATGAGGCTGTCTCTATTTCCTTCTCAGTCTCCCATCCTCCACACAGTGGAATGAGTTCTTTGAACTGGAACCTGCAAAGAGGGCAAAATGGATTCATGATGGGTCCCAGAGTGGTCTGCCCTTATGAGCCGGCTGTCAGAAGCGCATACTATGAGGTGTTCTGAATCGGAAGATTTATGAGGTCTGAAGATTTAAGATGAAATCTGAAGGTTAATAAACCCTCTGGGTCAGTGGTTTTCAACCTGTGGGTCGCGACCCCTTTGGTGCTTGAATGACCCTTCCACAGGGGTCATCTACAGCCATAATTTGCATAGTATTAATAACAGTAGCAAAATTACAGTTAATGAAAAAGTAACAAATAATTCTGTGGTTGGGGGTCACCACAACATGAGGAGCTGTATTAAAGGGATCACAGCATGAAGAAGATTGAGAACCACCGCTCGAAGTGATTCTTATGGCTGTCCAGTGTGAGACTCCTTGTGTCAGGAATTCCTCATCAACCAGACTTCCTCGGTCACTTCGACTGCTGCTAGTTCATGTGGATCTGTATGGCCACTTTGTGTCTTCTAAGTGTGTGTGTCATAGAGGACCTGTGTATATCCAAAACTGCTGTGAGCTGTCTCCGGAGTGGATATCTTTCTAGGGAAAGTATTAGTGAAGCTTGGAAGTAGATGGTTTGGAGAAAGAAGGTGGGGGGAACAACAGATTCCTTCCATGGAAAAAATCTAATCTCACTGTTGTCTCAATTTTCTGTAGAATTCATATTCTTTGTGACACGAGATAACTTGTGTGACAACTTTGCGTGTGTGACATACAGGTTGCCTTTTGTTTCCTAGTTAATCAACACCAGCAAACTTCCTTATTTTAGAGTAGAAAATACTGCTGGAATAGAAAATTGCCCTGGTTTTCAAAGAACTTCTTGGAGGTAGTAATTTAGCATTTAGGGATAACAGAAGTGGTTAGGACCCTAGCCTAGGCTTCTCTGGCATCCAGGGGACCACAGGGAAAGAACATGGCTGTCCTCTCTGATGACAGCTTGTGTGATGTCACCTTCTTAGCGCAGGACAGTTTCTATGGCACTTGCTGCAGACGGAACATGAAGAGCCAGTTCCCCCACAGCACTTGAGGAGTGGGCACAGCAAGGGAGTTCTATCTTGGCAGAATCGTTTCTGTTCTCAGAAACCCATTTCTTTTTTGGTGTCTCTGAGTGGATTATTTCTGCGTCTCACTTCCATTAGGCAGTAGGTTTGCCTAAAGTCGCTAAAACCTCTCACAACATTCTCATGTTGTTTGCGAGGATGCGAACATGCTCACACACTCCACAGTTATGTATTTATTTATTTATTTTTTTATCAACTTACCCTTTCAAAGTCTTGTCTAATCAGTTTGGAAGTTTTACATTTTCCCTCACAGGTTAACAGGTGTTAATTGCGCCCACCCTTAATTTTGTGTGGAAAATAGTACTCTTGCTCTCTTTCACAGAGTCGATTTTTGGAACCCCTAAAGCGATAATAGAGGCAGTGCTGTGTGTTGACATGGTAATTAACCAGGAGCACGAGCCCCACAGAGAGATGCTGGCTGATGATGAATCCTGCTGCACTGACGTCTTTAACAGACACTAAGAAGCGGGCCTTTGTACTCAACCTGTTTGCATACCTTCCTTAAAGGCCCTTTCAGACTTTCTGTCCTATTTTTGTTTTGTTTGTTTGGGGTTATTGTTGTTCATTTGCCTGTTCCTTGAGACAGTGTCACTCTATGTAGCCCTGGCTGTCCTGGAACTTGCTATGTAGACCAGGCTGGCCCTTGCCTTCCTAGTGTTATTCACCACCGTGCCCACTTAGACTTCACTTCTTGGTCTTAATGGTGTAAATATCTTATTCTTTTGATACATGCGTGGTACGTGTGCGTGTGCGTGTGCGTGTGTGTGTGTGTGTGTGTGCGTGCGCGCGTGCGCGCGCGCACGCGTGTCTATTTAAAACTACTGTTTATAACTTTTTCCTGCGGACTCAGTATGCATGTGTGTACTTGTATGTGTATATCTCGCTCATCTGGCTTCTCCCAGGAAGGGAACAGTGTCTGCTTCTGTTTACCTCTGTCTCCTTTCCTTCAGTGTGGTATCCACCACAGGCCCTTTGCATGTGCTGAGCACTCAGTGTCTCTTTGGAATAATTTCCAAAAACAGCTAAGCTTTTGTCTCTGCTGATGTCCTCATGATTAGTTGTCTCTCTTTAGCTCCATTCATGTGTTAAAAAGCATTCTTAACAACTACAACAAAAAGAAATCCTACACGTAGGAGAAGTACCTGACTGAGTGAGTGGCTTCCGGTAGAGGCGGCTATGCAGTTCCATTTCGTTTGACGGCGGCAAACAGTAGCTCACAGGTGCAGCTTTCTTGTTCAGCTGCTTTCCTGGACAGTGTTGACCTTGCAGAGGATGAGCGGATATTGGTTTTGATCGCGTTCCCCCCTAACAAGCACTCCTAACACTGATATGCTCATGAGCCACCTCATCTCCTGACAGTTGGAACAAAAGGTGTCTATTCATTTGATAGACGGCCGCATGTGCAGGGGCCTCTGGCTCTCAGGAGTTTTCATGACACAGGTTCAGGACCCCCAAGTGACTTACTGTAGATGGCAAGATTGGTGATAGGGAGGGAGGCAGTCACAACCAGCGGTTTCAAGACAGTGACTAGGAAGGGTCTGGAATGCACTAAATCACTACTTGCTCCAAACAACAAAATTGTACCCAGAGTTTTATTTTGGTATTTTGAGGGCAGCTTCACAGTTTATGCCCAAGGCTTAAAGTTTTAATATCCCTTTACATCTGCTTAGGGTCAGTATAGGAATGACTGTAATCTAACCCAATCTTCTCATATTTGTTAAAATCATGTGTAAGAATCACGTACTGCCAGTGTTGGTGACAAGAGGCAAATTTCAATACCTACTTCACCTCTGTTTGCTCAGTCCCAAGGACTGGCATGTGGGCAGCATTCTTTCAAAGTCCCTTGTGGTGTGTATTGAAGGAGGCTGTTTTCTAAGTTTAGAGGAAATGTGAGGGCTGCTTGGGTGAGGGAGGTCTCTGGTCACTGGAACGTGCCTTACCTGAGCCGTATGTACAACTGCAGTTGGCATTTTCGTGACATTTTCTGCACGTGTAAAAGTGACAGACACTTGCTCACAACAGTAAATTTAGGAAAACAACAAAAACAACCAGAAAGAGAGAAAGAAATATAAACCACATGCCTAGTATCTAAAGTGAATGATTATTAACATTCTTGTTAGTTTTTTTTTCTCAATTACTTATATGTTTTTTTTAAATTAGGCACATTTTTAGATCATGCTTAATCCTTAATGTTATGTTTTCTCTCATTTTAAAGTATCTTGGAAAATACGGTTTTAATTGCTTATAATATTCTGGTTTCATGATTATAACAATTTATTTAATCACTTCCCTAACTGGGTGGAGTGTGCTTCTGATATTTTCTCATTCTATATGAAGCTATAATGAGCATCTAGGGTATATATTTGCTGATACCTCGGTGCCTTTGGGATCGGTCACCAGGGGTAGCTTTGAATCCAAGGGCGTCGGCTCTTTGAATGCTCTTGGTACTTCCGCCATGCTCTGCTCCAGGAAACTTGCAATAATTTGTCTTTCTGGTAGCAGAGCATTGAAATGTTTCTATCTAAAAACGTGTTAGTTTTCTTCAGGCTTATACGATTCGTTATATAAAAATGTGTGCGTTTTGTTTATTGTCACACTTTCTAGGTATTTTCCCTTACTCCGGAGTGTTTTCTAAGTGTGATTTCCTTATTGAGGCTTTAAGTAAGTGTGTAACACTGATGGGAAGCACAGGAAAGAACGAGAAAGGGGCTTTTTGTGACGCCATCTGGGATGGCTGAGCCACGGTGTGCCACGCGGTAACAATAAACGTGACACGTGGCACCGTGGAGCCTACTGTAATCATTAGCACTCTGTGCTTTCTTAGTAGGGGACAAAGTTGCGCCCTTCTTACAGGTGTCCACTGTGGCATCTAGAACCTTCCTTTCCCAGAGAGGAATGATAACTTCCTTCAAGTTACCGATCATTTTCAGGGTCCTGATACTCAAGCATGATGGGAGGAAACCCCTTCCCCGCTGGCAGACAAGGTGGTAACTTGGGACCCTGTCTTCCACTCTGGATGTAATTTGTCTTGAACATGTGGCCCACTAAACATGTCAGCCCCTGCCTGCCTGCCCTGCCCCCTGGGAAATATGTGGTTCTCGGTAAGGATTATTTATTCTGATAAAAATGAGTAAATAGGAGGTGGGAAAGAATGCAGCTCGCTGTGAGTGAGTGGAGCGGTCGAGTAATACCCCACCAGCGACGGGCCATGACTAAATGTCCTTGTTCAGAGAGTGTCCTGGCAGATTGAGCAACAGGATCAACCCAGGCAGGCCAAGATTCAGTTCTCTGTGAGGAGTGATCCCATAGACAGGGTCTTTGCCTCTAGTGAGGGGGGGCGAAGATGAGATCCCAAGACAGATTTACATCTCTTAATTATTTAAATCCAGTCGAGGTCTGTGCAGAGCAATGCCATCCACACATAACTTAGGCACAAGAGCTGGTCTCTTAGTGCCGAGGCTTAGAATTCTCGGCACCGGGCTCCGTATTGAGCTTGAGAGAGATGACTGTTGAAAAGCCCTTCTTCAGGAAGTCTGACAAAATCAGAATAGACTGTGAGCGAGATCTTTGATGTGCCTTCTCGTGAGTGAACAGAGGTCCTTTTTGGTGACATCTGGTGGTTCCTGGTGGCTCTGTTCTCCATCTCAGGGTCCCTGTCGGCTCACCATTGGTTTTCTGTAGCTCCTTGTGCGTCTCACGTCTGTAAGGTAAAGTGATTTTACCCGCCTGATTTTTACCTCAGGTGTCTTCTCTTGTACGCAGATGAAATCAGCAAACAGCTTTGAGCCACTCAGCTGTTCACTTCTTGACCCTCTATATTATCTCTGCAAAATAAGGAAGCACCTAACATCCTTCTAGGTGGTACATTTTGTTGTCTTCCCAACCTAGACATTTGGTTTTAGGGTTCAGTCTGAAATTTCAGGCGTCTTAAAATTGCGCTAAATCATTGGGGTTCTCTGGTGACAGTCCTGGCTTTCCTTATTTGACACTTCCTAACAAACTTACCACAGCAGCATCCCTGTGGGACAGGGAGCAGAAAGTGTCCCTGTAACTAGAACTCACGTATTCCAGGCTGACCTCGAACTTGCTGTGTAGTCAAGGATGATCTTGAACTTCTGATTCTCTTGCCTCCATGCTCTTGAATGCTTGGTAAGATTACAGATGTGCACTACCACACCCAGTTTATGCAGTATTGGGGATCAAATGGAGGGCTTTGTGCACACTAGACAAGCATTCTACCCTCGGAGCTCGTCCCTACCTCCTTCCTTCCTTCTGACCTTTGAGACCTCTGTTGAGACCATTCTCACTCTAGGTGGTGAAGCCCCCCCAATACCTCCTGCCTTACACCTTGTAAAAGACCTGCTCACAGATGCGTATAAAGCAACCTCCCTGTGAAGACGGTGATGCGGCTACACATGTTCATTGGGGCACTCACATTGGTCAAGCGCTGTTCTCACCTCAGTCTTCCCAGCAGCTTCCTTATAAAGTACTGCTGTAATCCCTAGTGCATACATGGTAGGATTAGGGGACAGAGAAGTTCCATGAGTTCCTCAGGATTATCCAGCAACAGTAAGGGGGGCCAAGGTTGAAGCCCCAGAAGGGATACCTGCCTCTTCACAGTGTGAATCCACATTGTCTGCCTTCTGTGAGCTCTTCAGATTGCAGCCAAGCCAGGCCTTTGAAAATCCAACCCCCCAGCTCAGACCCATCACCAGCCTTCCCCTTAGATCCTTCTGCCTGGAATCCCGTCCCCCTTATCCTGGCCTGTACCCCTTCAGATTCCCCCCGGCAGTAGTACCCAGTTGAATGCATGCACGGTTATCTCCTGGGACAGTCAGTCAATGGAGACTCCCAGTTCTAAGGTGAAGCAAGGCTCCCAGATTCTAAGTGACCTTGTCTTATATGAGGTCAGAGACAAGAACCTGGGTTCTTGGCCAACTAACTTGGTCATAGTCATCATTTTATTTCTCTTTGCTCCAAGCAGGTGGAGCAGAGACAGGGCCTTCTGTGTCTGAGGTTTATCTCCCCACGTGGCATGGAATATGCACATAGTGACTAGGAAGTGGTTTGAATCCTAGTACCAGTTTGTTGGCTCCTTAGACGGGGCTGAAAAGGAGGGAGGGTATAGTTTGCCTTTTGTGAATGAAATAGAAAGCTTCCCCGGGGGAAGGAACATTTAGCCAGATCAGCCCACTTTGTTTCAAAGATTTGTAGAATATTACTCCTCTTCCAGTTCACAGGGGCCTGCAAGGCTCGAGCTGCTTACAGAGTTCTGTTGCTAGCCCTGAGCTGTACTAAGATCAGACACCAGAGCAGTAACTAGGAACCAGGAATGGGTTGTTTTGAATACGATGGCTAGCCTGAGCATCTCACCCAGGTGCCTGTGGGTATGAATAACAAGGAAGCATGGAATACCTCTCAAGCTGTGGTTGGCACACCCAGTTCAAACTATGTGGCAGATCGGCGTCAACTCAGTCAGCAGTCAGCACATGTGGGAAATAGAAGCAGCTAGTGAGCCCCAAATGTCTCCTAAGAGAGCAAGGAAAAGAAGTACCATTTACAGCAGCCATTGTGTTGGGGCATATGTCCTGTTGGGCACTGTACTGAGTCTCAGTGATGTTCTGTGGTTTCTCGATAACCCTGTGAGGTAGGAATTGTCATCCCACCTCATTCATGAGTAGCCCCAAGTTGAGTGTGGCTAAGCCCCAGCAGAAAGGGAAGGGATACACCAGAGCCGTATAGACCAGTTACTGTTTTCCCTAGCCTTGGAGTTGCACCACACTCAACCTTTAGCCTGCTCCAGCCCCTTGGCCTTTGGCTCTTTTGAGGCTGAATTGTGCACCCGGAAGTTCCTTGGTCAATATTTCATAGGGTCTATTATACCTTGAGCACTCCAGTCAGTACGTGTGCAGGCATTCTTTCCTCATGACAGCTGGAAGACACTGTCCCATGATCAGAGACCTCACCCACAAAGCCAAACTGGATGTGTCATTTATAAGTTATTCAGGGGCTATGACCCGAGGTAAATAAATCACCGGGGGAAGAATATGGATGTTCTATTAAAGTGAGGCTTAGCTACTTGCTCATTGTAGTTAGTTACATAGTAGCCAGCAATTGTGACAGCAGCAGGACATCAAAATCTAAAAACATAGCAGAGTATATGGTATTCTGTATAATTTGGGGTTACGTGTGAGAGATTACACTCTTAAATTCCACACCAGAAGCCTGTTCTCAAGACTGAAATCAGGCATCAGGGGCTTTCAAAGCAGTAGATTGGTAGCTCAAAAAGAAAGGAAATCAAGTCTACTACTAGAAAATGCTCTTTTTAAATACCACTTAGGACATTGATTTTCCAAGCATGGTTCCTGCATCAGGTGCCTCTGCATCTTGGGAATTTTCTAGAAATGTAACTTCTGGAGTCTCCCCTCAGGCTATCTGAGTTTGGCTTGGGCCATGGGGCCCAGCAATCTATATTTTAACAACCCTCTCCTCTCAGAGAGTCGAATAGGCTAAAGCTAACGAGCATTACTGACCAGAAAGGCAAATTTGACCCACGCCTAAGACCAGAGACCTCCAAGAGAAGGTGTTCTTGAGGCCCTGTGCATGTGGTAGGTGATGGCTCTTGGTGGCTGTTTTTCTGAAGCTGTGTCCTGCTAAGAAGTGGATTTATCTAGCTAAATGTTCCTTCTACAAGGCAAGCTTTCTATTTTATGAACAAAGATAAGGTTAATGAGTATCTTTTTTCTGTATACTGATATCTTAAAAGACCTTTGATTTTGTGTATGTTGGGAGTTGGGGGGGGTGTATGTGTAGGTGGGTGTGCGGGTTTGTGGATGCAATTATCCCCTTTGGATGTGTATAGAGACCAGAGGATCACATTGCCTTCCTCAGTTGGTTCTTGGTTTTTATTATTAGTATTATGATATAACACTGTTAATAGTATTAATAATATGTATCATTATTATGAGGAAGAGGATGATGATGACGACGATGATTTGGTTAAGCTGGCTGGCCAGTCAATGAGCTGGGAAAGGCCCGTCTCTGCCATCCAGATATGCCTCCATCCTCAACTTTTATTTGGGTGCTGGAGATCCGAACTCAGGTCCTCATGCTTGCAGAGCAAGCGCTTTCTCCACTGAAGCGTCTCCCAGCTCTGTGTTTTGTGTGTTGGGTCTCGACTACAGTCTTTTTGCTGCTAGTCTTTTATGAAGGGTTCATGACACATTCTTACTGAGGATACCAAATAGGAAGTAATGTACTCTTAGCATCTCAAAGTATTTTCTGTAATCTTGGGGAATACTCCAGAGTATTGTAAAATTGTTGTTGTGTGCGTCGTCGTCGTCATCATCATCCTCTTCCTCATAATAATGATACATATTATTAATACTATTAACAGTGTTATATCATAATACTAATAATAAAAACCAAGAACCAACTAAGGAAGGCAATGTGATCCTCTGGTCTCTATACACATCCAAAGGGGATAATTGCATCCACAAACCCGCACACCCACCTACACAGAGTTGTAAAATTGTTGTTGGGATAACTCTCTCTGTTGTGTGTATTTTTTGGGGGGGTGTCTTTCTAAGACAGGGTCTCTCCATTCTTAGGCCTCAGACTTCTTATAAGGTTTTGTTAGTGTACCGCTCTGGCAGCTGAATAACATAGCTCTCAAATTGGCTTGAAACTGGCATAATAGAGTGGTAGAAATAAATTAGCAGATATAGAAAATTAAATAAGCAAACCGGGAACATGAATATATAAGAGAACATCTGAGAATGTCTGTGTCTTCTGGGCTCTGGAGAGGAACAGATAAGAAATACCTCCATACAGGTCGTCTTTTTCCGTGTGTGTGTGTGTGTGTGTGTGTGTGTGTGTGTGTGTTGTGTAGAGGGATGCATGTGGTGATCAAAAGATAACTTCGTAGAGTCATCTCTGTCCTTCCACCCTTACGTGGGTACGAGGGATTGAACTCAGGCCCTTATACTCACACAGCAGGGACTTTACCTGCTGAGCGAGCCATCTGCCTGTCCCCACCCCAGTTTTTCAAGAATGACTAATTTTGAGCATTTGGGTTAGAAACACTAGAGAATCTGAGTAGGTTGGCACTCTGAGTAGATTGTCTGCGGTAGGTACACTTTTTCAATACATACCTTGCTGGAAGATGCCAGCTTCTCAAGGTAAAGACTGTGTACAAGGACTTGTCTTTGGGAAACTGAAATTTTAATTTAGATTTTTTTTTCAAGTATCTATCGTTGGGTGACCATTGAATTTTTCTAGGCTTCCATGTTTAGTTTTGAAGTGTTGGTTGATTTAATCTGTTGTGGTTTAGGTGAATAATCATTGTTTTACCTCCACTAGGAGAAAAATATTTTACCCACATGACAGAAATGAGACTATGAATTAGGTTTTTTATTTGTGGAAACAAATAATAATCTCTCTGAAAATATTAATAATATGATTACATTAATCCTAATAATCACTCGGAAAATCTGTCAAAAGTCTGAAAGCAGTAACAGCTTTAATTGTTTCGGGTTGATTATTGGAAAGATTACCTTTAAAGTTAAAACACTGGTTTCTTTGTGTTTCTGTTATTTAATTTGGGCTCTTTGACAGGAACATTGATCAAAATACGCTGCTTGGTGTGTGGACGTACATATGAGCTGGGGCGTTGACCGGTGTTTGCATTCTCACTCTGTTTTTGCTGCTTTTGTTTGCTTGTTTGTTCTCAATGAAAAAGCTACAGTGCCACTAAATCTGAGCTGTTTCCTTGCAGTGACCCGTATGTGAAGCTGTCCTTGTATGTAGCGGATGAGAACAGAGAACTTGCTTTGGTTCAGACGAAGACAATTAAAAAGGTAGGTTCAAACTTTTGTGAAATTCATATAAGTCATAATTTAACCCACTTGCCTTTTATATTTTGGCTTTGTAGAAGTGTATGTTTTAAGAATAAGATAGCAATGTTTTAAGTGTCTCTTATTACATCTAAAAATTGCCCATAGTCCAAAACTTTTCCGTGTTTTACCGGAGTTACCTGTATAAAGTTTTGTTTTTTTTTTTCCCCCTGACAACACATACAACCAAACAAATAAATTATTCTGGTTAACTTTAATGTTTTTCATAAAGAAATTTAAGCTGTAATTTAAAGTTCATTTAATGAAATGGATGGTGGATTTGGCAGGTGAAGGGGATTGGTTTGACTTGTAGAGTAACTGGTACCTGAGGAAGCTAAATGCTTAGTGCCATGAAAATACACGGGATGTAATAGTAATAAAGTTATACATGTGTCCGTGTGTCTTTTCCTGTTGTATGTGTGTGTTGTGCATGTTCTTCATGTAGAGGGAGAAATAAACATATATGTGTGGAGGCCAGAGGTAAAACTCAGGTGTCTTCCTTAACCCTTCTTCCCCTGTTTTTTGAGGCAGGGTCTGTCACTAAACCCAGGACTTGCTGGCTGGAGTAGCTGTGCAGGCCAGCGGGCCCCAGGATCCCCTGTCCTTCTTGGGCAGGGGTGGGGTTGGGGCTGTGTTAAAAGTTGCATGTTTTCTACCATGAATACTAATTTGTGTTTTAGAGTTGTTCGTTCTTGGGCAGGGGTGGGGTTGGGGCTGTGTTAAAGTTGCATGTTTTCTACCATGAATACTAATTTGTGTTTTAGAGTTGTTCGTGAGTTACTATTAACACACACACACACACACACACACACACACACACACACACACACAGAGTTTCTGAGTCTCTTAGATAGTCTGATCACTTTGCAGAATGTTTTCTGATTCCACGCTTGCTTTAAAAGGATTGCAGCCTTCCTGCTGCTATGGAGACGCTTCAGCTCTATGGCACCATCAGGTCATTTTGTGTAGGAAACAGTAATGCAGTGTCCTTCACCTGGCATTGAAACCAGCAGTGAAATCTGTTTGCAAACAGAAGGCAGTGTAGAGAGAGATTAGTGGGAGGCTGCCTCTGAGCACGGAGGCCATTGTTCCCAGTGTTAGGAACTGGCACTTGTTCCCAGTGAAGCTGGGGCACCTCATCGGAACAGCAATCAGGGGGCCTGGTCCCCTGCTGGACTAGAGCCCGAGGAGCACCCATGCCGGTGACCAGGGCATTACCATGTCTTTCATTCGGAGTGGCAGCCCTGCTTCTCCCTCCCTTCGGCAGCTGGAGGGAGTGTCTCCGTTCTGGCAGCCAGCCTCCTGGTTAGTATGCGCTGTGCTGTGCTGTGCCGTGCCGTGCTGGTGGGGGAGCTCAGGCTTTCTCTACCTGTGTGCCTGCTCCTTTGCTCTGTGGTCTCCTTTTGTCCCTTGCCGGCCTGGCAGCCCCTTCCGCTTCATTCCATGTAGCTGTCTTCCAGTTCGGGAGGGGAGCGTTCACCACCCCCAATTCCATCTCAGTTCTGTTCATGCCCCAAAGTGCGGTCATTTAGGGTGGAGGTCTCTGGATTTGGGGTTTGGGGAAAGTGCAGTTTGTTGTTGTTGTTGTTGTTGTTGTTGTTGTTTTTAATCAGTGTCAATTGACCGTTGTCACGGTGTTGTTTTGCATGTGTGGTATCTGTGCTGGGATTTCCTCTTTGCCCTGTAAAAAGGTAAATGTGTTGATGACCTAACTTCATTTTCAGAATTTTTCTAGGGGTTGTTTTTACCTGACTTTTCTGCCTGTACAAATGTATGTGTGTGGTGTGTACTGTGTGTGTGTGGTGTGTGTGTATGTGTTCCTTCACAGACAGTGCTTCGTGTTAATTTAGAAGGATGTTTTGTGCGGGCCGAGTACCGAAATTTTGTTGCTGCCTTCTAGCAGGATGTGTCTTTAAGGTGAATGGTCCATGAATGAAGAAGGTCAAAGGCTATCTTTTAAATGATTGCTTTGGGAGAAAGAAAAAAATTCAGTTTCCTTTGCTTACAACGTGTGTGTGTGAGTCTGTCGGTCTGTCTGTTAAAATCTCCTCAATATTGTTCTTTATACAAATATTCTTCAAATGTCAGTGTTGAGAGCTTTCAGCCTTTCCTACTTGAACACACACTTGTAGCAGGTAGACGGGAGTCAACAGAGTTTACTTCCTTCTTGACAGAGTAAATCGTTTTGAACATCATTCTCTCAAGGGAATTTTTGTTTTCAGGGCTCTTTGTCAGTAAGTCCCAGCGTTTTTTCTTTGGGTAAGCTCGTGTAATTTATGGTTTCATAGTCATGAATCATGAGTTTCATAAATATAGTCCCTCCCCATCCATTTTGGGTTTATAGACTAGTCTCAAATAATTGACTAATGTTGCCTTTATTGCCATTTTGAAGATCACTCTTACGAGGAAAATGTTTGCGCAAATGTGAAGCTTTTGTATCCTATTAGTAACTGTCGGTTCCAACACAGCTGAAGATCACAGAATAATCTCTCTTTCAGACGCTGAACCCGAAGTGGAACGAGGAATTTTATTTTAGAGTAAGTTTTTCTCATTTTGTAATAATTACTGATATCTAGATTG
This sequence comes from Peromyscus attwateri, assembly GCA_902168425.1. Classification (NCBI taxonomy): domain Eukaryota; kingdom Metazoa; phylum Chordata; class Mammalia; order Rodentia; family Cricetidae; genus Peromyscus; species Peromyscus attwateri. The sequence goes on from CABHPP010113257.1 coordinate 16,381, forward strand.
ATAGATCAAAACAGAGTTGTGGAAAGAAAACAAGATAGCATTTCAAGTAAGAAATTTCTCTTAAGATAGGAAATGTTTGGGTTATGTAGACTCAGAATGTGTTCCAAATTTTGAAAAATCTGTGGAGGTTTCATTTGGAGCTGTAGAGGAGAAATAAAGGTTGTCAAGATACCATTTTTTTTTTCAAACTTTTCTTTAAAAATAAGACAGTAAGTCTTTGGGTCTGGTTAATTTCAGTTGTGAGTTTGTTTTGCAACCGTTGAAAAATAAAATTTGAAGAAAAAGGCAGAAAGACAGTGCAGTTTAAAACAGTAGTTGAGTGGTTTCCCTATGATGTAGATTATGAATTGCTCATCCAGAGTAGAGAGGTAATTGAAAGGAAGCGTTATAAAGTCCCAGTGATGAGGCCAGGGGTAGTTCAGTGGTAGAGCACTTGCCTAGCATTCTAGAGACTCTGGGTTGGATCTCCAGCACTGCCTCCCCACAAAAGACAGAAAATTACCAGTTATGTTCTGGATAGAGGAGAGAGATTTCTAATTCAGAGATCTAATATATACAATTACTTTCGATACCACCGAGTAAAAGAACATTTCCACAGCCTCCCACACCCGCCACACCCCGTTTAGAACAGCTGGATACTGAAGGGGATTCTGTGAATTAACAGAGCCCAATGCTTGCTGGTGTTTGCTAGCAAATATTTGGAAGTATTAAGCCCCTCAGCCATTTAACTGGAAGAGAAAATGAGGCCTTTCCCTTTTAAAAAATGAAAACTTCAGTTGTCTGAACACCTGTGATGCTAAAATAGACCCACCTCCACACTGCTCCAGCTTAGGCCTTCTAATGCTGAGAACCACGCGACCAGTAGACCCCCCTGCTCACAGTCCTGGCTTCCTCCTTTCGGCCATGATAGGATTTCTGTGCTGCAAACTTGGATGACTTAGCCTGCATCTGTTTTCTGTTATGTTCAGAGCTGAAATGAGGCTCTGAGGTCTTAACACTTGGTAGATCCCATGTTCAGCGGCCTGAAAAGCTGTTGGGGGCCGAGAATCTGGATCTTTATTAACACTCATATACAGAAAGCAGTTTTCTTGTGAGGCTAAATCGTTTGCATTCCTTCCATTTGAAACACATTGTATTAATTTTATTATACGTAAAACTTTTTCAATGAATCAGACCTGTAGGCATATTTCTGTTTCTGTTTTAATCTTTTTGAAAAGATCTTTGTCTTATTCCCTGCACAGTTTCTTACTGAATGCCTATTGTGTGCCTGTTCCTACTGTAGACCATTGATGCATTTCTGCTGGGTGTGCGACCCTTTGCCGAGCTGATGAACAGACAGCCATCCATCTGCTTGCTCTGTTGCAAAGCTGTCTGCAGACACAGGGCCAGGAGCTCAAGTTGAGCACATGAGCTCTCTGTGCTACAATCAAATATAAGTTCATTCCATGTTCCATTAGGAGCCCACGCCCAGCATTAGTCCCAACTCACTTGCCTGTCATCACTGCTCACAGCCTTAGAGAACTTGAGGACATCAAACGTTCGCAATCTCCTGGGTCCCTTTTCCCCAAAGTAAGACAGAATTCTCTCAGTGTAGGCTGTTGTTCCCTGATTGACAGGCCAGAGTGCAAATAGCAATGCCTGGTGCCACGCCTGGCAGGATTGGTAGTTAGTCGGTGGCACCCGAGTCCACATGATGAAACACAGGTTAATTAGGTGCGTTTGGATGAAGAGAAAGAAAGAAGAGAGACTGACAGCAAACACTTAGGGCTGTGACTTTACCCTAACTCAATCAAGGCCTGCTGGCTCAGCATCCTGGCTTGTGTGCTCCTGGGCAAATTGCTTCACCCACTTGGTCTCAGTGATTTCTGTGTGAAAATGAAGTAGTAGTTACACCCCGTTGGGTTGTTGGAGGACTAAATGAGGCCATATAGTGTTAGCAGTTCAGGAAATCATGGTTGGAGGTGGGCACATGGTTTAAAGCTGTTCGCATGTTCATCATTACCGTCTTTAGGCCAGTGAGCATAAGACCTTGATCTACAGATATGAGGGTACCTTTGTAGAAGAGATTGGGGTTCCTTTAAGACTGTTATGAAACAACAATAAAGGTATTGTCTTTTTCTGGTATGCCTGGATATTTGGGGTAGAATAATAGCAGATATGTAGGTCAGTCATTGGTATACAGTAGAGTTCAGTGTGCTAGAAATCATTCTTAATTTTTCCTGTCTCTTAGATCAAATTCAAAATTATACCTGTTGATTTTTGAAATAAAGTTTCTGTTCCTTTTAGGTAAATCCATCCAATCACAGGCTCCTGTTTGAAGTATTTGACGAGAACAGATTGGTAAGTCCTTGGTTTTGAGTTTTGCTTTCTTTCTTAAAAACTGAATTTTTCGAGTAGCGCCTCTGAGAGCCTCTGGGTTGCTCACAGCAGTGCGCATGCCCCCAAAGAAGACTGTTTTTGACTCAGTATTCAAGTTTTCGATTCTGGCAAATATCCGTGTATTGCTAGGACAGAAAATGTATTTGGGTATGTATGTATTTTTTATAGTTAATAGTAATAAAAGTCACCTAAGATAGCCTCATCCAAACGCCTTATTACGCTTTGTTTGGGGAACACAAATTCGAGGTGCATCTGTAAGGATGCCATCAATCTTGTCACCAAGCCTCGTGGCCGTTTAAAAATGTCCCTCCCTCAGAATACCACAGGGAGTTCGCCGACAGCTCTGTGGTGATTGTCTCTGGGGAAACAAAAATCTAATTAGCAGTGTTATAGGTAAAGCAAATTTCCTTAGCAGTTGAAATGAAACGGTGGTACCTTCTCCAGAAAAAAACCTTAGAAAGTACTTTCAAAAGACTAGCACAAGGCTGGAGGTGTGGCTCCGTGGCATGTGTGAGGCTCCTTTCCTCGTTCTGGAAAATCAACAAATCCATACAGGCAGTAAAACCCACCAGAAGCTTCTTTTGCTTGAAATCCCAAAAGACATGCTTGAAGATAGCTGATGTAACATACATTTTATATAGAGATTTATAATGTATATGTAATTGATGTAGACTATATAGTGTCTCTGTGGTGGTCAGAGGGCAGCTTTGTGGAGCAGGTTCTCTCCTTCCACTTTTACGTAAGTTCCAGGGACACAGGTGACAGGGTTTGCATGGCCAGTGCTTCTATGGGCTGAGACATCTAGCTAGCACAGTGTTTTGTCTTCCTAAGAAACTAGCATGTTTACATCAAATCCCCATGAGCCAAGTGTCCCAGCTTTGAGAATGAACGTGATCAAGTTATATGTAAGTCTTGAAAGCACCCTCAAAGTGGGAATAAAATGCAGGGCACTTGATCGATTATATTCCTGTTTACTGCCCTGCCTAAAAAGAATGTGTGTTCATGAACTCATCTTTCTACAGAATTCAATTGAAACTCCACAAATTGTAGAATAGCTTGAGGTTGACAGAAAGTCTCATCAAGAGGATTCTTGAGACAGAGTTATGCACTCCCCTGTTATTAGGGATGAAACAACTCCAGTTCAGAGTCTGCATGTGATTAAATGCCAGTCAGGAGACACACAGGGTCCAACACCTGGTCATCTCAATGTCAGCCTGTGCTGGGGAATAGCCAGAACTTCTCTCCTTAATAAAGGATTGGTGGGTGGATGTAATCTGATGTGCTTGGCTTTAGTCTCCCAAATGGAAAGCTAACAGACTGTGCCTCCCAGCCTAACATCTTTCCAGTTACAAATACGGGATCACGGTGGCTTTGTTGAAATGGAATGTGTCTTTTGGGGAGTGATCACTAGGGGTACTGAGTAAGTCATGTGTGAGTTGCTCAGTGTGCTTCTTGCCTCTCATACTGTCATCTAGAAAGAGCTAGTAACTGAACTAGTGACGGTCATGTAAATAACGCAGGCAGTAAGTCTGTGCAGGAACAGGGCCTCCACAGACTAATACATACCCAACTCTGATATGGGGAGGGAAACTGTTCGAAAATGAAACAATGGTCAAACTTGAGGAGAAAGTACCTCTTAATGCTCTTCTACGAAGAGAAATTTACTGCTTAAAAAGTATTGGATTTCTCATTTGTGTGATCTAAAATAATGATCGCAGTTGAGTGACCTTGCTGTGAGTAAGAAAGATATCTCCAAACCAGAAGGAGGCCTTGAATACACAGTATTTTCAGAACTGTGAGCAGTCATGTTTTATATGTTAGGCTTTGCCTTGCCCCAGGCTGTCCGCCGTGGGGCTCCTATGCATAGAATGCCAATGGCGCTGGTGGTGGCTTGTTTTCTTTGTTGGCTGTTAATCCAGCAAAGACAATACGTGACTGGAGTCTACTTGGAAGTTCTGGCATTGAGCAGACTAGAATCTAAGTCTCACCGAGGTTATTTTTTGCCATTCAAAACTCTGTGCTTTTCTGAAACAAGTTCGTGTGTGTAAACACGGGGTTGATCCACCACACCCTCTGCTCCAGAGCAGTTAACAAAGACATGCTTTGTAGATTTTAAAATAAGTTTTTGTCACTCTTTGCAGCCTGGTATTTTCCCCTCCTTTTTTTTTTTTTTTTTAAGTCCCACCTAAATAAATCTCTTTGTTAAGGAACTGGTGTTTCTGGATCAGAGGAAAAAAGTATATTTAAAATACAGAGAGCATTTCCAGGTTCATGACGGATCTCTGATGACAGTTTTTTTTTTTTTGGGGGGGCATTCACTTTTTGTTCTCAGATTTTTTTTTTTCTGGCTTGTTGCAAACAGCAAGATTCTAGGTTTATGGCCCAACTGTGGTAATCCTGCTGGGTTCTCCCTGGAAAACAGCTCCAGGCGTTTGTTCTGTGTGGTATTAAAGTTAAATCACTACAAAGCCCACATACACACTACTCCCTCCCCCCTCCCGTGTGTGTGTGTGTGTGTGTGTGTGTGTGTGTGTGTGTGTGTGTGTGTGTTATGAGAGAGATTGCTGTGTCTGGCAATCATATTGTATGTGACACACACATCTCCCTCTTAAATGTTTATAGTAAGTAGCAAGAGCTGGACCCGGCTCACAGCTGGCTGTGCAGTGCTGTGCCCCCAGTGCCTGCGCTTGGCTATTTTGTTACTTGTAGATCATGGTCTAATTATTTCCCATTAAAGGGACACTAATTCCGTAGGGTGTGTAATCGTATTTATAGTACATTTTATTACTTTGCATTCCCTCGTGGTAGTGTGGTGATATCATAACAGAAACATAACATTTGATGCCTGAGAAGGTTCGCCCTGCAGCCAAGCTGTTTTTCACTGGTTCTTTGGTGTGGTGGGGAGGTGGAGAACATATCTTTTGCGTGCTTGTGCCTGATGCAGAGTCCCTGGCATCAGCGAGGGAGAGACCTGGTGCTCTTGGTAGTTGGGAAAGCATTACCCTGGGAGTGTGATGGGTCAGATTTACAGCGGCATGGCTGTGAGTGTGTTTGCTGCCTCAGTCAGCTGCCCGAGCTCCCTGCTGGGCCGCCCCTTTCTGACAGAACAGCGGCAGCTGGGAAGGTGCTGTTTCAGGCTCTGGCTGTTCAGAGGGGGGTGAAACAGCAAGAGAGGGGAAACTTCCCTAAGTCCAGAAGCTGGCATTGGAGGGGGAGCAGGCGGTCATGTGTCTCTGGCCATCCTACCCTCTGTCACAGAGTAGATGAGAGCTTTTTGCTCTTATCCAATCATGCCTGGAATGCTGCTTGCCACTTGGGCTATTTCTGCTATCTGTCGCTCTTGGTGCCGCAGTGCTAACGGTTTGGCAGATGGGACACTTTTTCTTGGAGTTGGTGTCTTTGGGTTTTGACTTCTGGCATTGCTGCGCGGGTTGTAGCTCGCCCTCTCCCTCCTGGCCCCCCTGGTCACCATGGCCCATCGGCTTCGGTTTCATTTTGGCTCTGGCCGCAGCAATACGGCCCCCGAGTCTGAGATCCTAGACCAGGAGAGAGAAGAGGACTTTTTCATGGCATTCCACACGCTGCCACGGAGAAGCAGCCCGCATCCCTTCACCCAGAACACAGGGGGAGACAGCAGCCTGCAGGAGGGCGTGGGTGCTCTCAAGCGCAGCTCATCCATGTTCATACCACAGCTCCTGGCCGGGGTAGACACCAGGCCCACCCGAAGCTCCTCGGTGCAGATCTCCCTGCAGCGCAAGGCCGCAGACGGTGCCACAGACAGCTGCGGGCCACCCGAGGGCCCTGACGACAGGCCCCCGAGTGCCCAGGCTGACCTCGGAGACCAGGCCGCGGCCACAAGGGTCTCCACGCAGATCAGCTCGTCGGAGCCCTCTCCAGTGGACACTCCTGGAAGCTCCCCTCCAAGGGCG
>CABHPP010113261.1:4077-20700 GCA_902168425.1 Peromyscus attwateri
TTTTTTATTTATTTATTTATTTTTATTTATTTATTTATTTATTTATTTATTTTTGGTTTTTCGAGACAGGGTTTCTCTGAGTAGCATTGCACCTTTCCTGGAACTCACTTGGTAGCCCAGGCTGGCCTTGAACTCACAGAGATCCTCCTGGCTCTGCCTCCCGAGTGCTGGGATTAAAGGTGTGCGCCACCACTGCACAGGGCTGCAATTTTTATTTTAATATTTTTTGAAGCACTATTGACTGTAAAGAGCTGAAACCATGGGAAACAAAACCAATGGGAGTATGCTTTATCTCTGCTCATTCTTCTGTAAACACAGTATTTTCTCCTGTGTCTGTATTTGTGTACAATTTTGTCTCCTCCTTTTCACATTAACAATACATGATAAAATTTTATCTAGGCACAGTGGCCCATGCCTTTAATCCCAGCACTTGGGAAGCAGAGGCAGGAAGATCTCTCGCTAGCCTGGTCTACATATCTATCTAGTTCCAGGTCAACCAGGGTATATAGAGATGCTGTCCCCCAAAAAAACGAAAATACAAAGTCCAAAAAGAAAATAAATATTTTCCATGCCATTTAAATACTTTTTCAAATAATGAAGTTAGTTGTATATAATTAAATAATATGGATATGGTACAATTGATTTTATGAGGCATCCTTAGTAGACATTCTATTATTTCTCTTATTAATTTCTGTAAATTTTAATTACTTATTTAGGGTAAATGACATTGTATGTAACATTAGAGTAGAAATGATAAGAACACTTAGAAAGATTACACCAATTTTGTTGTTGTTTTTTGAGACAGGGTTTCTCTGTGTAGCTTTGCGCCTTTCCTGGAACTCCCTTTGGAGACCAGGCTGGCCTTGAACTCACAGAGATCCGCCTGCCTCTGCCTCCTGAGTGCTGGGATTAAAGGTGTGCGCCACCACTGCCCGGCTATACCAATTTTGATAATAATAATAATAAAAAATGCCTTTTATAGCCATGCAGTGCTGGCACAGGCCTTTAATCCCAGCACTCGGAGGCAGAGGCAGGCAGATCTCTGAATTCAAGGCCAGCCTGGTCTACAGAGCGAGTTCCAGGACAGCCAAGGATATATAGAGAAACCCTGTCTCAAAAACGCCCCCCACCCAAAGTCTTATAATTCTTTCCTCACTCAATAGGTAAAAGCAGATATTTTTAATATAAAATTTCTTTAGTTTTGAATTTAGCTAATTAATTATAGAAAGACTTTCACTACACAGCCCAGGCAATCATTGAACCTGCAGTATCCCTCCACCAGCCTTCTGAGTAGCTGAGGTTACAAGTGTGCATCATCACAGCCAACTTCCATTTGAATTTCTTAAATTACTTTTAAGGCTGGATAGTTTGCATGTTTGTGAGCCTCTTTTACATTTCTTTCATGGTTTTAAGCTAATATTTAATGTGATTACATTGTTCTTTTTTCTATTCTTTTTCTTTCTTTCTTTCTTTCTTTCTTTCTTTCTTTCTTTTTTTTTTTTTTTTTTTTTTTTTGAGACTGAATTTCTCTGTGTATTCCTGGCTATCCTGCAACTCTGCAGACCAGGTTGCCCTTGAACTCAGAGATCCACCTGCTTCTGCCTCCCAAGCGCTGGAACTTAAAGGCGTGAGCCACTGCCTGCCGCCGCCGCCGCCACCACCACCACCACCACCACCACCACCACACAACTGCTTTTAATTCTTATGACAACTCTTATCACCTATATACAAAGCAAATATCTACTAGTATGTTGAAGTATAAAGAAATAAACTGCTCGTCCTTTTTCTAAAGAAAGGTATACTAGAACATAGAACTCCCATAAGTTCAGTGAAAATAAGTCTGTGTCCATTCCCATCGCTGAGTCCCAGTGTATAATAGCATAATGCCTGATGCATGGTAAATACCCAGTCAATGTTTGTGCTGTAAATCTGATGCTTCTGTATTAGATTAAGCCAGCATTTATTATTAAAGACATGAAGAGCTCACACTTAATATTGTTAAAATGGTTATCTTTCAAGAAGATGAGCCGGGCGGTGGTGGCGCACGCCTTTAATCCCAGCACTCGGGAGGCAGAGGCAGGCGGATCTCTGTGAGTTCGAGGCCAGCCTGGTCTACCAAGTGAGTTCCAGGAGAGGCGCAAAGCTACACAGAGAAACCCTGTCTCGAAAAACCAAAAAAAAAAAAAAAAAAAGATGAAAGTAGTAGAAATACAAATTAACGCAACTACTACAGAAAATGCTGTGGTGTTTTCTCAAAAAAATCAAAAATAAGATGACTATGTGATCCAGCGATCCTGCTTCAGGGTGCATACTGAAAGGATAGGAAACCAGTACATTGAGGTGACGTCCATAGTCCCATATTCACCACTCATAGCCAAGATAGGAAATCTAGCTAAGTGTCTCTCAGTGGATGAATGGACAAAGAACATGTGGGATGTGTGCACAGCGGAGTGCTGTTCATAGAGACAAGTATGAGATGGTGCCATTGTGGAAACATGGAGACGAGCCTAGAGGGCACTGCACTAAGTGCAATAAGCCAGTCACAGAAAGACAAATGCACATGCTTAGGTAGAATTTAAAGAGGTAAGACATTGAATATGAAATAGAACGGTGGCTGCAATGTTTAAGAGCAATGTATACTTGAAAATTGCTTAGAGTAGATTTTAAATATCCTCACCTCCCAAGTATGTGAAGAAATGCACATTAAGTGTGTCAGCCATTCCACAATGCGCACATACAATTTTTGTTGCATCTATTTATTGAGTGTGAGTACATGTGTGCCTGGTGCACGTGTAAAGGTCAAAGGACAACGGTGGGAACTGCTTCCCTCCATCCTATGTGGGTCCCAGGGATTGAAATGAAGTCATGAGGCTTGGTGGCAACACCTTTACTCACTGAGCCCATTCATCAGCCTTAAAATAGAAACATGTTTTATTTGTCAAATAATGGTGTGCAGTGTTTACTGAATATAATCGTAAGATCAGCTATCTGTGGCGTATATACCCCACAAAAAAGGGGGGAGTTCTTTCAGTCAAATAAATGAGTAATTCTGCAAACAATCGAAAAGCACAATTCTTAATGCCCTTCTCATTCCTCTCTGTGGTGTATTAGCATACGGGAGGGCCCAAGACATCCTGGCAGAGAAAACCATGAATTAGCCTTGAAACTATTGAGTTCCTCCCTCTTTTCTTTGTTGGTTTTAATCTTAGCTTCTCTTTCCATCCGCCTGTCCACCCCCACCCCCACCCCAATCTGCCCTGAAACCTGTGTCCTGTGAGACCACATGGGAGTGTGAATCCAGATGAAAGGCAACATTGTTGGTCCGTCTCTGCCAGGAGGAGGGTTTAAACATCTCTCTGACCTCTTTACTCTTTTCTCTCATCTCCCTTTGGCCAGACCTCCAGCCTGCTCGTCTAGCCCCGTCATGGCTGTGGACATACAGTACAGCTACAGCAGCATGGCCCCTTCTCTGCGCAGGGAACGCTTCACCTTCAAGATCTCCCCAAAGCTGAGCAAGCCGCTGAGACCTTGTATTCAGCTGGGCAGCAGGGATGAAGCCAGCGGAATGGTGGCCCCCACAGTGCAGGAGAAGAAGGTGAAGAAGCGGGTGTCCTTCGCTGACAACCAGGGGCTGGCCCTGACAATGGTCAAAGTGTTCTCGGAATTCGATGACCCACTAGATATTCCGTTTAACATCACCGAGCTCCTAGACAACATCGTGAGTCTGACGACAGCAGAGAGCGAGAGCTTTGTTTTGGATTTTCCGCAGCCTTCGGCAGATTACTTAGACTTCAGAAACCGACTTCAGACCAACCGTGTCTGCCTCGAAAACTGTGTGCTGAAGGACAAAGCCATCGCGGGCACCGTGAAGGTCCAGAACCTGGCATTCGAGAAGGTCGTGAAGATCAGAATGACGTTTGACACCTGGAAAAGCTTCACAGACTTCCCTTGTCGGTATGTGAAGGACACATATGCCGGTTCAGACAGGGACACATTCTCCTTTGACATCAGCTTACCTGAGAAAATTCAGTCTTATGAAAGAATAGAGTTTGCCATATGCTACGAGTGTAGCGGCCAGACATACTGGGACAGCAACAAAGGCAAAAATTACAGGATCATCCGGGCTGAACTCCAGTCCACTCAGGGAATGATTGAGCCGTACAATGGACCGGACTTGGGAATATCCTTTGACCAGTTTGGAAGCCCCCGGTGTTCCTACGGCCTATTCCCAGAGTGGCCAAGTTACCTGGGATATGAAAAGCTGGGTCCCTACTATTAGTGACTGCAATTGACAGTCTGACTGATCCAGATGCAGTAGAGAATGCAAGACAAGAGTGAAGCTGAACTGCCATTAGGCATGGTTTTTTGAAAAGATAGGATCCTGTTCGCCTTTTTTTTTGTAAACCAGCAAGTCCAATGTGTTTCCATCACAGCTGGTTTCCATCACAGCACATCACAGCAGGTGTGCTGGTCCTCTGTGGCATCCGGGTTGGCCACAAAAGAATGCACAGGATGGTGCCAGGGTGGTCTGGAGAGGAGCCAAGCTGGCAAGAATGGAGGAAGCTGGCCTCTCCTCCACCCTTGCATGTGGAAAGTCAGTCACCCAGAAGCCACCGGTCTCCAGCCCTCTCCAGCCTTACCATTGACCTCGGGGTCCCGCCCCACCCACGCTTTCCCACGTGTTGCCTTCATTCCACACGTCCTTGGAGCCACCTTTATCTCAGCTCCATGACACACTGGCCTGATACCCTGTAGCTTCTGAAGAGCGATGGAGGCAGCCCCTTTCTGTGAAAGCTCATGCTCTGCATTTCCCTTCTCCCCCACAGTCCAGCCAGTGATCCAGACAAGATAATCAAAGGCAAGCAAGTGGTTCGTGGCTGGGATAGGCATTTCCTCTCCCCTCTTCCTGACCTCTTCTTTATATTCCAACGGAGAGCGACACACCAGTTACTGGAAAGTCACTGGTCTCATGTGGCTGACATGGGGTACAGCCTGGTGACAAGGTGGGACAGTCACAAGCTTTAGCTTTTGCGTTTTGGGGGTGCTTTCTAAGCACTTGGTTTCACCCTGAATTACCAGAAGTCTCAAGGACTAGATCTATCTCCACTTGCCTGGCTGGCGTGTGAGCTGCTTTAGTTATGGGAGAATCGTAGCTCTCTTCTCCTGGACCTCCCACTTCAGCGCCGCATCTGAGACTTTCAAATGGCATGTCTGGCATACCCTGGAAGCCTCCAGAAAATGCTTAGATTTGTCTGCGGTGTCATATTTGGGATGCTTCACAAGCACCCAAGGATGTTGGTTGGGAGCTTTTCTTGATGGTGTGTGTTGTAAAGGGGAGGGGAGAAAAACTTCGAGTTTTTCTACGTTATTTTAAATGTTTGTCAACTCCGAGGTATCAGAGATGAATTTTCTTCTCAACCATGTTGGACTGCAGTGCATTATCAAGTGGTATTTTTGAGAATCCTGGAACTGTTACTGTTGGATGGTCCCCCAGAACCTGTGATTTTCTCTTGGGCAAATTAAAATTATAGGGAAGTTTGAAAACTATTTTTGCATGCATATTTGTAGAACTCTAGGGACGTTGTTTTTTGTTTTGGAAGACTGGTAAAAATGTCTGTCTAATTTTCTTACCGAAGCGAGGTTTCCCTGAGGCAAGAGGTGTAGACCTTCATGGGATTTGGGGGGGAGGGGCGGGGCGCTGAACAGGACCCTGTGTCCTCTGGCTTCATATGTTAGCAGCAGGCAGGTATCAAATGGTTTTGATCCTAGCACGTGTGGTTTCTTTTTTATCTTTTTTTTTTTTTTCACTGTTGAAGTTTAAAGTGTTTTGACTTTTTAAGTCCTGTTTTGCCTGATTTTCATTATCCCTGAAACTGGTACTAGTCTGTAATCTGTGCTTTGTGTTTTGTGGCCCTCCCAGATGGGCAGCGCTCTGGGGTTGCGTGCTGATAGCTGGGCAAATCACGTTCGTACGTCAGGCTGAAATTGAGTGGGGTTGTGTGTTATCTAAGCATACCACGTATCTGCTAGATGGATGTACTTTAAATGTTCCAGTTATGGTGATTGGAGCTGCTAGATTTAAATTGGACGCAAGCAAAGCTGATCTCTTATGGGTCATACGGTTTATCTCATGCTAAGAAGTATTCTTCCTCCGATGCGGTGAGGCAGCCAGATGCACTGTTACTTACAGAGGGGCAGACTGAAGAAAAGGGCCCCCAGTAACTACGGAATGAAGTCTGTTCAGCGGTGTGGAAGGATGGTCTTCAGACATTCCATGTCAAAATATGAAATATGGTAATTCCACATTATGTATCCCTCCTGAAGCAGACGTAAACCCCCTCCCCTTTTACCCAGATTTGCCCCAGCTTTCTTGCTAGGGGCACTGGTTGAAAGTCCCCAGCCAGCACACCTGGGATGTGCACCCCACTGCTCAGCCCAGAGGACATGTCTTCACCTGCTTGCCAAGACCCTTCCCACTGAAGCAGCCTGTGTACCTGACTTCCCTCACTGAGACTCTGAAGAATCTTCCTTCTGTTTTCTGCCTCCAACACAGTTCCTTCTCCTTTTGACCCAGACTGTCCCATGACTCTTGAGATAGCCTCAGGAGCTGCATTGAGAGACTCTATGCTTTGTTCATAGTTCACTATTGTAGACAAAGCTACACATCTCAGAGGGTGACAGGCCTCTTGCTTGAAGATCCCACTGCAAGCTTGATGTGGACATCTGCCTTCCCGCAACTCTTGGTTATGGTGATGAATGGACCCTAATCCCAGTGTCCATTCCCGACACTATAATCCAGGAAGAGAAAGCAACTCCGTTTTTGTTTCGTATTTATTTGCCCATGTTCCCTGGGGTGCCTTTGCAAAATGGCTACAATAAATAAGCTGGGCTATAAAAGGTTATATGCTAAACAAGTTTTCCATGTTTCTTGCGAGAAGCATTTGAGTGTTGTAAGAATTCATTATAGGAAAGCTAGTAAGAAATTGTGGAAGTCTGTAGTTCTCCAGAAACTGAAGCAACTTGAGCCCATGGTTGGAGTTGTTTCATCCCTGAGATGTAAGCTGGGTGGCTCATTGTTCTGGAAAGGTCTTCGTTTACCTGTGTCTCCTGGCATGATCTCAGAAACCAGATAAGATGTTCCGGAAATCATGGGATATCACCTATAACGGGATCTTCCAGAGACAATGTGGCAGCGTTCCTGAAGTGGAGGATAGAAAGTAAAGGAATAATAGTTTCACCTGCTGAAGGCTGTCAGGTACCCCCAGCTCAACCCGCAAAGCTGTGAGTGTTTCCACGGTTTTGCTGCTAGTTCCCAGAGACCCCTGGGGCACGAGGACTTCTAGACTCTACCGTGTGATGATGTCACACTTTTGCTTTAATGTGAATATTCAACTGACGACTTGTCATCCTTTTATGCCTCAAAGTGCCTTGTCCAAAAACTTCTGCATGTTTTTAAGAAATATTTTTGTACACAATGGTAGAGGGGAAATGCACTTTAAAAATCACAAGAATGGATGTTTTTGTGTGTGTGGTGGAAGAGGATGGTTGGTTTGTATCTGTCCCAAAAGCAAAAATGTAATAAATACCGGGAAAAAAATGAAACTATGCTTCTATTTTTAGCGTCTGAGGAAGGAGAGCCAGTGGAGGGTTTTGTTTTGTTTTCTATACACGTCTTGTTAGGTTTTTTTGTTTGTTTGTTTGTTTGTTTAAGATATAGGTTGTATCAGTGGACGGGGGAAATCTGAAAGGCTTGCAGGAGGGGAAGGGCCCATTGCTTCAGGCTACCTGGCAGTGAAGCAGGAGCTAGCCTTCACCACCCATAAACGAGAGCCAGGGAGGAGAGCAGGGGTGGCTGTTGTCCGAGACCCATCTTAATCTCCCAAGGTCATGGTTCTTCCTTCCCTCTCACAGCCCTTGCAGGGTAGAGTGGACATTTGCGTGGATTTGGACAATCATGGGTAAACTACCTGTGGCTGTCACAACTTTGAACTGCTTGACCACACAGACTCAGTATCCAGGGAAAGAAGCCATCTGCTGGTGTGGCCTCCCCTCTCCCATTGGACAGCAGACAGGCACCCTAAAAGAGATTTTCAGGAAGTTCAAAAGAACGGATGGAAGAGAAATGGGGAGGGGTAAAGTGCCTGCAGCCTTCAGCCTCCCTGGGAAAGCCCACAGCAGCAGAGCCGTGGGATGGTAGGGTGGACAAAAATGGTGCATCTAGTGTGCAGAAGCAGCCATAGGCTCCATCTATCCATAGCTGCCACGGCTTGAATGTGAAATGTCTTCCAGACTGGTCCAAAGCAGGCCGTGCTATTTTGGGAGGTGGTAGGAAGTTTAAAAGGTGGAGCTTGATCGGAGGAGATACATCATTATGGAGGAAGGTATGCCTTTGGGCACACCTTCCCATCTCTCCTCCTCTTTCCTGGCTGCCCTGAAGTGAGCTACTTGGGACCCCCACACCTTTTTCCACTATGGTGTTCTGATTCACCGAAGGACCAGGACGGTAGAGTAGACTGACCATGAACCAAAAGAAGTCTCTCCTCCTTTTCCAGTTGCTCTCTCAGACATTTGCGGTGTGAAACCGACACAATTTAAACTCTGCCCACAGTTGCCATCACAGAAATTGGAAGGCAAAGCAACACTGCTTTTTACTAATATGAAATTCAGTAGAGTTTTATAATTATTAATGTGAATCTGTCATCTTATCTCTAAGATGACTGGGGTAAAAACAGGAAGTAAAAGAGAAACGATGTCCCCAGAATTGCAAGTGCCCAACGCTGAACCATTCAGCTGGTCATTGGCTGCCCAGCTGCTTTATGCAAAGCAGGACACAACGGTTTTTCAAGCACTCCTCAGTGTGTGTTGTGCTCTGTACACACATGCTCTGAGAGTACTTCGGTGGATGGTGGATCCAGAAGACCTTGCAAGCCAGAGTCTGAGTCCTATAGTTTTCTGTTTTGTTTTTAGACAGTCCCTCTATGTGGTCCTGGGTGTCCTGGGACTTACTATGTAAACCAGGCTGGTCTGGAATTTAGAGATCTGCCTGCCTTGGCCTCCCAAGCGCTGTGATTAAAGCTGTGTGCCACCACACTCAGCTCTGAGTTCTAATCGCAGTAATTGATCTCCCAGGCCTCCTGTACCTGGTCAGCGATCCTGCTGAAGTGAATACAGATAGCTGAGTGAGAATAAAGGAACTAGGAGCCAGAGTGGTGGCTTGAGTATTTTAGATTAGCCAACATGGTCATTTTTTCAAAGACTTCTAATACAAAGTCCTATAAGAGGGACCATGAATCATGGGGTCAACAGTACTATGGAACATTACTGGACTTTGTAAAGTCATTACTGTTCGAGCTGCAAAGAACAGCAGAGAACACAGTCTAGAGCAGTGGTTCTCAACCTTCCTAATGCTGCAACCCTTCAATACAGCCCCTCACATTATGGTGACCCTCAACCATAAAATCATTTTATTGCAACTTCAGAACTGTAAATTTACTGCTGTTGTGAATTGTAATATAAATACGTGATATGCGGGATATCTGATATGTGACCCCCCCCCCCCAAGGGATCATGACCCACATGTTGAGAACCACTGGTCTGTAGGGAAAGAGATGAAGGCTATGGTAACATTCCCTCACCTCTCAGGGACCATTAGGAAGGAGACATGCCTGTTGGTTTTTGTCCTCTCCAATCCCTGAACAAGTCAGTTGCACAGAACTGAGAGGAATCTGGAAATATGAATAACTGGGCTTCATGGTGGAGCCACTCCGTTTTTAAAGTGGGAATAGACAGGGTCATCCCTCCCAAGGACTTCCTTTGCTTGTACTAGGACCACAGACAAGTAAGCATAAAAAATAGAAGAAAATTCGTATGTTTTTAATGGCCTTATGGGACACCAGGATGTGACTGATGGACAGAAACAACCAATGAAGCCTGTGGCTACCAAGATTCCAAGAGAGAAGTGGGATTCTTGGCTTTCATATTTCCTGCCCTTATTGCAGTTGTCTTAGTTAGAGTTTCTGTTGCTGTGAAGAGACACCATGACCACAGCAACTCTTATAAAGGAGAGCATTTAATTGGGGCTGGCTTACAGTTCAGAGGTTTAGCCCATTGTCATCATGGTGGGAAGCATGGCAGCAGCAAGCAGACATGGTGCTGGAGAGGTAGCTGAGAGTCCTACATCTAGGTCTGCAGGCAGCAGGAAGAGAGAGTGATACTGGGCCTGGCTTGAGCCTGAATTGTTCAAAGCCAACCCCCAGTAACACACTTCCTCCAACAAGACCACACCTACTCCAACAAGGCCACACCTCCTAATAGTGCCACTCCCTGTGGGCCTTTGGGGGCCATTTTCATTCAAACTACCACAGCAGTGTAAGACAGGAAAGCTTTGGCCAAACTCCATTCTTCTTTTCTCTGTCATCATCCTTGGAGCAGGAGAGCGAGGGATGCTCAATGTATAACTTATGCTGTCCCAAGGGAATCATCTGGCAAGCTCCATGCTTGAGTTGAAGTCATCCTACAAACATTGATATGCCTCCCTCAGACTGGACCTTAGATTTGACAGAGAATGGGCAGGGATGCAGACTTTTTCCTTCGAGCTCAAGATATCAGTAATGATCTCAAATGTTGGTTGTCTACCTAGAGCTCTAAGACGGTGGTTCTCAACCTGTGGGTCACGACCCCTTGGCTGTCATATATACCAAATATCCCGCATATCAGATATTTATATTACTATTCATAACAGTAGCAAAATTATAATTATGAAATAATTTTATGGTTGGGGGTGTCACTACAACATGAGGAACTGTATTAAAGGGTTGCTGCATTAGGAAGACTGAGAACCACTGTTCTAAGGACTAGCCGCCAGGTAAATAGTTAATTGGCAAGCTTTTTCTACAAGGTACAGTGCTGTACATATTTTAGGTGTGGTTTCTACTTGCCTATTCTTTATTTTCATTTGAAAAACGTAAAAATGAAAAAAAAAGTCCTTTCCTCATGGGCCATATACACACAAGACAAAGCTGAATTTGTCCTGTACTCAGAGTTTCTCTTCTGGTGAAGAGTCCTAGGAAGACATGAGAGGTGACTTGTTGAAGAGAGGGGTCAGGAGGTTATTTTCTTCCTGGGCCTTTGGAGAATGCTGACTGCCTGCAGCCATAGCATACAGGAATCTGTTCTGGCTGGATACTGCTCTTTGGGGGTTGGCAGGAGAGTGGGGGGATGAATTATTATAACAGAGTGGTGGTTTAGCCTGTGGTTTTAGTATGTTTCTGTTGCTTGGGTTTTTTGTTTCCTAACTGTAGTACTGATAGCCAAAAGCCCTCTGGAAATTATAGTCAATTTACTCTTAACAGTAGTATGTTTAGCAAGGAAGGGGTTATTAATGGTTTGGGTCTATTCCCTACGATGGCCCTCCCCCATCCTACCACAGCCCTGTGCCCAACATCGAGGGAATGCCAAAGCTCCCAGGGGAGTGCTGTGGATGGACACTGGAGCCTAGCAGTATTTCAGATCCAAGACTTGGGTAGTAACTCCAACGTGTCAAGAATTTTGTCAGCTAAGGACGCTCAGCTTATGCCCGGACAAGTGCAAGGGACCTTATGTACCCAAGAGTCCAGGAAGGTGTGATTCCATCTCCAAAGCCTCTAGACCCTGCCCCCCAAACTCCTCTTCCTTCCTGGTGGCAGCCATGAGGCGAGGGCACAGGTGTTCTGTCTTCTACACCCTGATGCCTTCTCCTGAAATGGTTGACCACTACCCAAGTCATGAAGGGGGTCTGTCATGCCCGGAGGATCTTTATTAGTGCTGAGGGGACTTGCAAGGTCTTGAGGAGTCCCTTCTAGATCAAAAAGTAAGCACGCCAGCAAAGCAGGCTTGCATTTGCAGCATCCTGCTTGAGACTTCTTTGGAAGAAAAGGAATACTGCTCTTCATTAGGTGCACTGCTGGGGTGGGTGAGAAATCGCTCTGTCCACCGGGCTCATTTCCAGAGCCCCTGATTCTATTGCCTTTGTCAAGCATCCTGGTCTTTTTTAGATGTGAAACCAGCCAGATAAGATTTTACTGATTTTATTAATATACACCATTTTATTAGACATTATTTTATTGCTGGTGGTGGTGGGGCACACCTTTAATCCCAGCAGTTGGGGGGGCAGAGGCAGGTGGACCTCCGAGTTCAAGGCCAGCCTGGTCTACAGAGTGAGTTCTGGGACAGCTAGGGATATACAGAGAAACTCTGTCTCCAACTCCATCCCTCCAAAAGGAATTACTTTATTACTTTTAAGTTGGCGTAAAAATGAACGGGCTTGTCATGGCATCTTCACACACATGTGCCCTTAGCCATTGTTCTCCCTCATTCCTTCCCCCACTGACCTTCCCACTGTCAGCTGACCTGCTTCAGTCCTGCTTTTCCTTCTGCTGCTGTGACGAACACCAGAGTCAAAGGCAACAGTGGAGGACAGGGGTTCTTTGGTGTACCTGCCCCATCACTGTCCACAGTTGAGGGAAATCGGGGCAGGAACTCGAGCAAGAAGGAGCCAGGAGGAACCCTGCTGCCTAGGGCCTGCTCAGCTTGCTTTCTTCTGTAACCCAGGGACAGCTGCCATGGGTGGCAGAGGCCACAGTGGGCTGAGCCCCCTCCCATCACTCATTAAATAAGAAAATGGCCCCGTAGACATGCCCACCGGGCATCTAATGTAGGCAATTCCTCAGCTGAGGTTCCCGCTTCCCAGGTGGCTTTCGTGTGTGTCAAAGTGACGCACACCTTCCCTCCTCTACCTAGCCCCACCCTCTTCTGATACGGATCCTGTGCGTTCCAATACTCTATCCCCCACCACCCTTAAAATCTCATCCTTCCCTATTTGTAATAAATCAACACTCGTCATTGGTCACTTATTCATTGAGCCCAGTGCTGACATTCCCATCCAAATGTCTTTGCATCAGCTTTAGAAACCAGCTCTGCGTGTTTGCACATGCAGCAAACCCATATTAATGTGAATTCTGCAGGTGCTTTCCATATCAATTGATCAATCACTTTACTGCATTGAACCACCATACCTTAAAGGCCTCATGTATTATACGAGAGAGGGAGGAGAGGGGAGGGGAAGGGAGGGCAAGGGGAGGGGAAGGGGAGGGAAGGGGAGAGAAGGAGGCAAGAAGAGGGGAGGGGAAGGGAAGGGAGGGGAAGGGGAGGAGAGAAGAGTGGGGAGAAGACTGGAAGGGAGGGGAGGGGAGGGGAGGGAGGGAGGGGAGGGGGAGAGACTTTGACATGAAAGTCAAAGGAAACGTCTCTTCTTGCAAAAAAGACTCCTTCTGCACCATTTGACTTTTCTACCCTGGAAAGGTTGATTTCTTCAGAGGTCCTCACGAGGACAACAGGGAAGGGATGCTCTGCTCCCTGGGGCTGGGGCAGGAGAACTTGACAAAGTCACTCCTGCTGCTGGGCCCCGACAGAGCCCTCTCCCTGTCTCAACCCTTTACCCCAAACAGAATACAGAGACGCTGTCCCCAGCTGTAACCATTGCTGAGCCTCGGAGCACGCAACCCAGAGTAGCTGGTACTCCTCCAACTCCATGAAGCGATAGAATCTTTTCTTGAACCAATTCTTTATTTTTTATTGAAAAATAATTTTCTCATACAATCTATTCCGATCACGGTTTCCCCTCCCCCAGCTCCTTCCAGATTCTCCCACCTCCCCACACACCCAACTCCATACCTTCTTTCCCTTTAGAAAAGTAACAGACAAGATAAAACAAACAAAACAACAAACCGCAACAAAAAAACCCTAGAATGAAAAAAAAAAAAAGCACAGGAAACACAGAGACACACAAAAATAGGCAAAATAGAAAAGGAGCTGCCTGGCTTGGGGTGAAGAGGATGACAGAGGCAGAGCACTAGGTTCAATTCCTGGTACCAAAAAGAGAAGAGAATGGCCTGACATAGGCATTACAGGAGACAGGGGACAGCATGCGTCCCCTCCTCCAGGCACTCCCTAACTTTTCTGTGCTCTAGAAACCGGTGTGAGAACCTGGCACCACCCTTGCCTCCTAGGCTCTCGAATCAGCTGAAGCATGTCCGAAAAAAAGCATGCTGAACAGAACCTCTGCTGGAGGAAACTGTTCAAATCATGCAAATGGACTCCAGTTATATTTTGGCTGTAGTATCAAGGATAATTATCATCTCCTTTCCCAAAACTATTTCACAGAACTGCAGATGAATTTCTTCGAGTCGTACGTAAGTGACTTTCATTTACATTCATAAATTAAATTGCTTGGCAAGGCAGTTTCTGTTTCATACTAATAACATTACATAAGGTTCTGGGTGTTTCTGTGCACCAGGTTGTGATTAGGACCACGTGTTCTAGGGAGTGTGGACAGAAAAAGACATGTTGCATCAAGAAGCTATTTAGAATCCACCAGTGGTTACTCAAATTGTACATACTTCACTCCATTTTCCTTTCTGTATGAAACTCAGCTGGAGATAGTGTGTTTCTGTTTTCAAAATGAAACCGTTGCTCTGAGGTCGGTTGTTGGTTCACATGCAGCTGGAAGAAGCGATGTAGTGAGACTCCATTTGTGTAGCACATTCCTACTTTCTCCACCAGCAAAACCGTAAAGCAAAGTCATAATCAAGCTGGTGACAGGAGCTGGTGATATAAAACATTTTCACCACCAAGATCTCTCATGCTGGTCTTTCACAGCCTCCCCACATTTCCCCCTCAAGTCTATCCTCTCTCATCCATTTCCTGGCCGCTACCAAACTGCTCACTGCTTCTTCGTCATTCCAAGAATGTAATATAAGTGTAATCACACCGTGTATAACTCATGGGACTTGGTCTTTTCTACTTGGCGTGTGGTCCTGTAGATTTCTCCACACTCGCTCCATGTGTTAGTAGTTGGTTTCTCTCTTTGTTGAGGACCATCCCACTGCATGCATGTGCCACATCCAGCTTATTCATTAATATGTGGAAGAGTGATTTACTTCTAGTTTGATGCTCTTATGAATAGAGGTTATAGACATTCATAGGTAGATCTGCAAATATACCGTTTTAAAAAAAAATTCTGTAGGGCAAGTGTTCAAAAGTAGTTTCTGGGTCAGATGGTAGCCTGTATTTAGTTTTTATAAGAAACTGCCAAACTTTTCTGGAGCAGACTGTATCTTTTTATAATGCCATCAGTAATGTATTCAACGTTTCTGCATCCTTGTCGGTACCTGGTGCTGTGACCGGTTTCTATTGCAGTACTTCTGACACATGTGTCGTGACTGGAAAATTATGCTGAACATCTTGCCACGGGCTCATTCACCATCTGTTCATCTTCTTTGGAAAAAAAAAGTCTCTTCATATATTTTGACCATTTTTGATTGGTTGTTCTGTTCTTCTTTCATTGTTGACTATGGGAGTTCTTTATATATTGTACGTACTAGCCCTTTGAACAGATACGTTACTTCAACATGTTTTCCCTCAGTCTGTACCCTTCCTTCATCCTCCTTTCATGGACTTTCTCAGAGCTGAAGGTTTTCCCATTGATGGATACGTGCTTCTGGTGCCAATGTAACGACTCTGCCTAGTCTAGAGACTAAAGATTTTCTTCTATGTTTTCTTATAAAAGTTTTCTAGTATGGAGCACTGGAGTGATGGCTCAGCAGTTAAAAGCACTGACTGCTCTTCCAGAGGATCTTGGGTTCAATGCTCAGCTCACAATTGGCTGTAACTCCAATTCCAAGGGATCCCATGCTCGCCCCTGGCCTCTTTGGACACCAGGCATTCAAGGGGTGCACAGGCAATACACTCAGACACATAAATTTTTTTTAAAGAAAAAAAAATTTTCACTTTTGTATTTTAAATTTAAATATAAGATCCATGGTTGGGGCTTCTAGTAGATCAACCATACACCAGAGGATGGCCTCCCACACTTGAATATGTGGACAGCACAAACTGGAGTCAGTGAGTTGTTTAAAAAAAGAACTTAAAGTTGGGAGGGAGTGGGGGAATGGAGGGTAGACAGGGGAGGAGTTAAGGGAGAACAGGGTGACTAGGTTCAAAATACAGTGGATGGATGCATGAAATCTTCAAAAAAATAATAAAATACAGTAAAACAAGGAAGTGTTGACCTATTTTTAGTTGGAAAATTTTATGAGGTAGGGTTGAGTCTTATTAACTGTGGCGATCCACCTGCCTCAGAACCATGTACTGAAAAGACTGTCTTTCCTCCATAGAGCTGTGTTTGCATCTTTGTCCCCAAAGAGCAAACAAACACCGTAGAATAGTAGTATATTTATAGATAGTCTATTAGGAACTATTGTGCTTTTTTATATAAACCCTAGAACAATTTTATCCTTGCAAAAACTATGCTGAGATTCTGATAAAAAAAATTGCATTGCATCTACCAATCAACTTGGGAAGAACTGACAGATTTACTGTGGTGATTTGTCTGGTCCATGAACACAAAGTACGTTTTATTTGTCTGGGCTTCCTTAATTTCTTTGGTCAGCATTTTGCCATTTTCCTTTCAGAATACAAATTCTGTATATAGCTCTTCAGTTTATTTTGAGTAACTTTAAATAAAACTGCATTCTTCTTCTTCTTCTTCTTCTTCTTCTTCTTCTTCTTCTTCTTCTTCTTCTTCTT
>CABHPP010113263.1:0-16989 GCA_902168425.1 Peromyscus attwateri
CCCTTCTCCTGTTTCTTGTCAGGTATTTCTTATGGCAACGAGACTAACTAGTACAGCCATTATCACAGATGGAGTTATTTTGTACCACACAGTAAGACATTACGTGGGACCTTCCCAGTTCTGAACATAGCAGTGCAAGAGAAATCATAGTGGGCAGTGAGTGTGGACAGGTCCACCATGGCAGACATTATCCAGGACATCCTGGAAGACCCTGGAATGCCCTCAACAATTTTGATTACAAAAGAATGTTGAGAAGGAGTCTGAGGGAAGAGGATTTTGTAGAGAAGGCTACAGCCATGTTGTGGGTAGAGCCAGATGCCTCCTAACCTCAAGCGTTGTGAATGTGTGAAGGGGACCTCTTAAATAGGTTGTTGTGTGTTTCTTGCCTTGGGTAGACATGGAACTTCGGTAGCCAGCCAGGACAGGGGACAGATACATGGAGGAACAGCTGGCCCCTCAGTGTGCAAGCCACAAGGGAAGAACCTTTCTGGAAATATAAGACGCTTATCAAAGTGGGTGCAAAGAACAGGTCTGCAGTTTGAGGACATTTTTTTTTTGATAACAGTTTTTAATTGAACATCTTTGGAAACTAGAAAACCCACCATCAACATCTCTAGGCCCTTTTGTACCCCCATCTGCCATTGCTACCCACTAAGGGGACCATTAGCCCAACTTCTAAGAGAAGAAATCAGTTTTCCCTTCTTTTCTTTCCTTTCCTTTTACTTTTTGAGAGAGAGGGGGAGAGAGAGAGAGAGGAGAGGGAGAGAGAGAGAAAGAGAGAGAGAGAGACAGAGAGAGAGAGACAGAGAGAGAGAGAGACAGAGAGAGAGAGACAGAGAGAGAGACAGAGAGAGAGAGACAGAGAGAGAGAGACAGAGAGAGAGAGAGAGAGAGAGAGAGAGACAGAGAGAGAGACAGAGAGAGAGAGAGAGAGAGTGGTGTTAAGGAGCAAACCCATGGCTGCATGCTGGAGTACGGCTCTACACCTAGTGTAACACCTGGAACTTTCTATGTAGACCAAGTATCCTGGTTAATCTTTTGTCACCCTGACACAAACTAGAGTCATCACAAGGAACTCTTTTGAAAAAAAAAAAAGATTTATTTATTTATTACGTATACAGTGTTCTGTCTGCACATCTCCCTGCAGGCCAGAAGAGGGCGCCAGATCTCAATACAGATGGTTGTGAGTCACCATGTGGTTGCTGGGAATTGAACTCAGGACCTCAGGAAGAACAGCTAGTGCTCTTAACCACTGAGCCATCTCTCCAGCCCCCACAAGGAACTCTTAATTTAAAAAAAAAGTGGTGGCACATGCCTATTAATCCCAGCACTTAGGAGGCAGAAGCAGGCAAATCTCTGAGTTTGAAGCCAGCCTGCTCTACAGAATGAGTTCTAGGACAGGTAGGACTACACAGAGAAACCCTGTCTCAAAGAAAACAAAACAAACCCCCCACCTCAACCAGACTGGCTTGTAGGCAGGCATTTTCTTGGTTAATAATTGATGGGAGGGGGTGTCCAGCCCACTGTGGGTGGTGCCACCCTTGGGCTTGTGATCCTAGGTGGTATAAGAAAGCAGGCTGAGCAAGCCACAAGGAGCAAGCCAATAAGCAGTGTTCCTCTACGGCCTCTGCTTTAGTTCCTGCCTCCAGGTTCCTGTCTTGAGCTCCTGCCCCAGTTTCTTTTCCTTATGGAGTGTGACCTAAGAGTTATAAGATAAAGATAGATTCCCACCATAATGTTTATCACGATGGCAGAGAAGCAAACCAGAAGACTCTCCACCTTAACTTGGAGACAGAGTCTCTTGCTAAGCCTGGAGCTTTCAGATTTGGCTAGACCCATCTCTTGCTTTTTCAGTGCTTGGATTATAGAAAAAAAAATGCTGCTGTTCTGATGTTTTTAATACGGGTTTGGCGCCTATGAAGCTCATGTCCTGTTTGCGTGGCAAGCACTTTACTGACTGAACCCTGTTCTTTACGTAAATGGAGTCTTGGATCCTTGCACTGTTTAGAGCTGGCTGCATTTCCTCAGCATTGGATTTATGAGCTCCATCCATATTGCTGCATACAGCTGTACATTGTTCATTTTCTCATCTGTCATAGCATCCCATTGCGTGAATATTCTGTGGTTTATCTGTTCTGCTACTGACAGACACGAGTTGTGACCTGTGTCTCCCAAAGAACATATGATGGAAAAAGTTCTCCAGTGTAGAAGCATTGGAAGATTGGTCATAATCAAGTCATGAAGGCTCATCAGCCCTCAGGGATGGATTGATGTTATTTATCATGGAATTGGATTAGTTACTATGGGAGAGCCTGTTATAAAAGTTGAGTTTACTGGGCTGGCTCAGTGGTTAAGAGCACTGGCTGCTCTTCCAGAAGTCCTGAGTTCAATTCCCAGCACCCACATGGTGCTCACAACCATCTGTAATGAGATCTGGTGCTCTCTCCTGGCATGCAGGTACACATGCAGGTTTTACATAATAAATAAATCTTAAAAAAAAAAAAGTTGAGCCAGGCAGCGGTAGCACACGCCTTTAATCCCAGCACTCGGGAGGCAGAGGCAGGCGGATCTCTGTGAGTTCGAGGTCAGCCTGGTCTACAGAGTGAGTTCCAGGACAGGCACCAAAACAACACAGAGAAACCCTGTCTTGGAGAAAAAAAAAAGTTGAGTTCACGCTTCTTTTAAAAAAGATTTTTATTGTTTTCAATTTTTTTTAAAGATTTATTTATTTATTATGTATACAATATGTCTGCAGGCCAGAAGAGGGCACCAGATCTCATTACAGATGGTTGTGAGCCACCATGTGGGTACTGGGACTTGAACTCAGGACCTCTGGAAAAGCAGTCAGTGCTCTTAACCTCTGAGCCATCTCTCCAGCCCTTGTTTTCAATTATTATTTTTAAATGTATTTTTATTATTTTTAATTGTGTGTGGGTTTGCTTTTGTGTGGGCCGGTGAAGGCAAGGTCATCAGAGTCCCTGGAACTGGAGTCTCAGGCAGTTGTAAACCACAGATATGAGTGCTGGCAACTAAACCCGAGTCCTCTGGAAGAGCGACCCTCACTCTTAGCCTCTGCGTCCTCTCTCTAGTCTCTGTCTCTCTCTGTCTCTGTCTCTCTCTCTCTCTCATGGCCCTTTTGCCTTTCTGCTTTCTGCCATGGAACTGCAGGGCAGGAAGGCTGTCGCCAGAGGCCAGCACCTTTCATACTGGACTTCCCTCACAAGCCTCCAGGACTGTCAGAAATCACTTTCTTCTGTCTCTCTCTCTCTCTCTCTCTCTCTCTCTCTCTCTCTCTCTCTCTCGGGTTTTTGAGGCAAGGTTTCTCTGTGTAGCTTTGGAGCCTGTCCTGGAACTCGCTCTGTAGCCCAGGCTGGCCTCAAACTCACAGAGATCCGCCTGGCTCTGCCTCCCGAGTGCTGGGATTAAAGGCGTGGGCCACCACCGCCTGGCCTTTTTTCTCTTTTTTTAGCAAATTACCCAGACAGTGGTATTCTGTTGTGGCAACATATAATGAACAAAGGCAGGTAGTGCCTGATTGGGGGCTGTCAGTACCTAGTTAGAAATTAGCAGATTTTCTGGGCGTCGTGGCACACACTTTTAATCCCAGAATTTGGGAGGCAGAGGCAGGGGGATCTCTGTGAGTTTGAGGCCAGCCTGGGCTACAGAGTGAGTTCTAGGGAGCCAGAGCTACACAGAGAAACCCTGCCTTGGAAAAGAAAGAAGCTCATTGAGGATGGACCCTTCACCCCAATCAGCTTCATATCCCCCCCTTTGTCTCTGTAATGCATTACTATTAAGAAAAGGCGAGGATCACAATTGCCCCTCCACAGAATTTGAAATACCGTGTGAAAGGAGCGAGAAAACAATACAGCTGTTTGATTTTTTTATGTGTGCACATGCTCACATGTGAGAGGGAGTATGCTCCCACTCATACATGTATGTGAAGAGAGGATGGAGATCTGTGTTAGATAGCTTGGTCTAGTACTTCCCCCTTAGTTTTGTGGGAATCTCTCATCAAACTGGAGGTTGCCACTTCAGTGGCAGGCCAGCCAGCCTCCAGGATCTGTAGGGGTTCCAAGTGTGTACCTCCTAACTGGGTTTTTATGTGGGTTCTGGGGATTCAAACTCAGGTCTTCATGCTTGTGTGAGGAACACTTTATCCACTTAGCCATCTCCTCAGCCCCAAGATTGAAAATACCTTTACATAGAGACATTAGGGCTTTGTTGAGGCCCATCCAGGGAAGGCTATTTCTTCCTGGTAAAATATGACTACTATTTTGGCAGATTTAGGTAGGTTCTAAATTTTTTTCTTACTTTGATTCTTTTTAACTTACTCTGTTACATGAGTTTTGGTTAAAAGAATGGGATGTGAGTGGTATCTCTAGCTCTGGATGGAGATTCTGGTAAAGAACAAAGGCACCTTGTCCCCTCCCCTAAGAGTTAATCCAAATGGAGCTGTCAATCGTCTGGACAGGAAACTGCCCTGCAGGAGGGCTGTCTGTTTCAGAAACTTTCAGATAGTTTAAAGCCGGCCTAACAACCCGTGGTTGCAGATGATGATCTCTCTGGCCATCATCCTCTCCCACACTGTGAAAGTGTCTGCCTTCACAAGGTCCATTTTAGTCAGTGCCCACTATCATCACCCTTGAGTGTGCCCCATGCTGTTCCGTGGAAACCTCTGCCTGTCTCTTCCGAATTCATTAGACTGAGAATAGAGGGACTAGGAAGAGCAGAGGGAGGCCAGCGCACATTCCCAAACAGGAAGTGTTACGGAGCCATATGGTCATTGGAACCCATGGCTTTCGGTAAACACCCGGAAGGAGGGGGACTGCGGGGTCACAGTATTGTAGGCAGGAGCCAAGGAACACGGTCCTGCAAACATTAATCTTACTCTGGCACGGCATGCATCCCAGCTCAGCACGGGTGCTAGGAAGGACGAGGGCAGGACTGGACCCCTGGCTCTTCCTGACCAATTCTCTGGCTTGGTTATGTGACCTGGGAAGGTCATGCTCTCCCGCGCTGAGCCTCACTTCAATGCTCCTTTCTGCCTCAAGCTGCTGCTGCTTTAAGATTTGTTTAATTTTTTAAATTGTGTATATGTGTGCTCTGGTTTGTGCCTGCAGAGGTCTGAAGAGAGCATTAGATGCCCTGGAGCTGGAGTTATAGGTCGTTATAGGCCGTTGTGAACGACCCGACATGGGATGCAAATGAAGTTCCTCTGTAAGAGCAGTGCATGATCTTAACACCGAGCTTCTCTCCAGCCCTGCCTTGAGTTCTAATAGCCCGCATCATAAGCATCCTGAGAGGACCCACCCTTATTGTTCCTATTAGTACCGTGGCCCACTGGACAACTAAAGTCTGCCCATTTGGTTTCTGCAGAAACATCTGCCTTTATGCATTCACTGGTACACACGAAGAGGGTTAAATTAGTGCCTTAAAATTAATAATATCCCCCCCCCCACACATACCCATGCCAGAGATGGCTTAACGGGTAAAGGTGGGGCGCTTGCTACCAGGCATGATAACCCGAATTTGATCCCCAGGCCCCATGTGAGAGAGAACTAACACCCACAAGTTGCCCTTTGTGACATGAATGTACCCACATATATACACCCACAATAAATAAATGTACTTTAAAAAAACTAATACAATTTACATGGTAGGGACTGGAAATGGTCCAGTGGCCTCCAGAGGATGGGGTCAGATTCCCAGATGGCACTGTCTATAACTCCAGCCCCAGGAGATCCGGCACCCTCTTCTGTCCTCTGTGGCACCATCCACACACGTGCACAGGCATACATGCAGGCAAAACACCCATACACATTAACATAAATAAATGCCAGGTGTTGGTTTTTAAAAATGAACACGGTGCGTACATGTGCTTGTTCAAATATAGTTGTTACGCACTGCAGCAGCTTTGTGAGAAAACCCATATCCATTCTTGTCACACAGCTGATGTCTGAAGGCCCAGAGCAAGGCTCATCTCCATGTGATACACTCACTGTCTCACTGCATTATCGGAGGATGTTAAGTAATTAGAGATTTCAGCATAGACCCCAAGATTCTTTCTCTTCATCTGGGAACTTGTCTTATCATTTGTATTCAAAGGTTAAATATAGAAGAAGGAAAAAAAAGACTCCAGACATTATGTAGTCACTGTCTGGAACGGCATTATATTTCAACAGGATATTATCACTGAGGCAAAGAGAAATGATTCTTGCTGGGTAGGAAATGATTGCACAGAGCAGTGTTGTTCAAGCAATCAGAAATCACATCATGTGGTGAATGAGGAGCTTGCTAGTCTATTGTTCCTTTAAAATGTGGGGCTGCTGAGAGACAAAGGCTGAAAACAGCAAGGAAGGTAGGCGCCAGGTCATTTTCCCCAGGAAACTCTGGAGCTCTCCTGAAGTGCCCAGTCTGACATTAGCCATGAGCGACCCTGGCTCCCTGAAGTGCCTGTTTTTAGCTGCATCTCACCCTATTCCCGCGGGGCTTTCCTAGGAACTGACAAGGGAGAATTGGTGTCTTTCCAAAAGTTTGTTAGGAAATCTGACTTAGAATTCAGAACAGATTTTCTTCAGTTCTCTGCCTGACTTTTGTTCTCAAGCAGGCCACTTGAGCCCATGTCACCAACAGGAAGTGAGTTTGCTATGGATGACAGTGAAGAGGCTGGTTACTGGTGACCTCCACCTGAGGCGCCATCTTGGAGGAACCCAGACATAGTGTGTTTTCCCCTCCTTCCCCCCCCCCCCCTCTCCCTACAGCAAGAGGAAAAGAAGGCGGGAGGCATCTAGCAGGCTTGAGCAGAGGTGGGGACTTCCCAGCACTGACAAAAAGAGGAAGGAGAAAGTGACAGGGTAGCCCAGCAATGAGGGGGGGGGGCAGAGCAGGGAACACTTACCATGTCAGCTGCCATCGGGAGGAAAGTCCCTGCTCATGGGACACTGGCAACGGAGTGGTAATAATTGAGGTACTGTTCCAGTCAACGTACAAGCTGCTGCTGCCTTAACATTTTACTCGTGTCCACTGAAACCTAACGTTGTTCTTATCTTGAAACAAATCCTCACTGGATATTTAAGGCATACACAAGGGATACAAACCAATATAGCAAACATCTGGCCTAAGACGGAAAACAGGCCTGGGGGCCAGGCATGCTGATGCATGCCTTTCTTCCCAGCACTTGGGAGGCAAAAGCAGGCAAATCTCTTGTGAATTTGAGGCCAGCCTGATCTACATAGTGAGTTCCAGGATAGCCAGGTCTATAGAGAGAGACCCTGTCTCAAAAAAACAAACAAACAAACAAAAGCAAAACTAGAAAGAAAGGAAATAAGGCCGGGGAGATGGCGCTGTTGCATATAAAATGCTTGCCGTGCAAGCATGGGGACCTGAGTTCGGATCCCCTCTCAACTCTCGTAAAGCCAGGCACAGTACCTCTGTCTGTCATCCAAGAGCTCCCACGACAAGATGAGAAGCAGAATCCCCAGCAGCTCTCAGGCCAGCTAGCCTGGGATACCCAGGGCCAACAGGAGACCTTGTCTCAAGTAAGGTGGCAGGTAAGGACGGATCCCAAAGGTTATCCTTGCACACATGTACTGTAGCATCTGTGTGACTGCACTCACACATGTGGACAGATACACACAGACACACAGACACACACACACACACACACACACACACACAGACACACACGTCATATCCATCTACACTCACAAAAGATAACAATATAAATAGCAGATAGAGAACATTTCAGACATAGTCGGAGCCACCCTATGTGTACCCCCAACACAAACACAAGTTTTGAATGGTATTATTATTTCCATGTGGATTTTGATTGTTTTGTTATACACACATATTCATTTTGACAATCCTAAATGGATTAGTCTACTTTGGGTTGCTGTAATGAAATACCTAAGGCTGATTGTTTGTGAAAGCAAACGGTTTGTTTTGCTCTCAAGTCTGGAGCCTGAATAGTCCAACAGCATGGCACCAGCTACTGTAAGGGCCCCCTTGGCTACATCCCAACACAGCAGAGGACAGCATGTTGGAAACACATGCAAAAGGAGAGGCCACAGCGTGAAACAGTGGACGGAAAGGACTTGGGGCTTCCTTGTTTGTTCATAACAATTCACTCTTGCAGAGAACAAACTTACAGTCTCATGCCATTACCTCAATCCTTTCTGAAGACAGTGCCCCTGATCAACTTCTATGAGGCTTATCTCTTCAAGGTTCAACCACCACTCAGCATCACCACACTGGGGCCCAAGCTTTCAACACATTTTCACGTGGGGACACACTAAAACCATATCTAAACTATGGAACCATATAAGAGATGTCCCATTAGAAATCATTAAGGGCTGATGTGATCATTAAGTGGCGCACACCTTTAATCCTAGCACTCGGGAGGCAGAGGCAGGCGGATCTCTGTGAGTTCGAGGCCAGCCTGGTCTCCAAAGCGAGTTCCAGGAAAGGCGCAAAGCTACACAGAGATACCCTGTCTCGAAAAACCAAAAAAAAAAAAAAAAAGAAATCATTAAGGATGTGATCTATAATATTTTTGCATATTTTGATATTTTTATGAACATAAGCACATTCAGTATGGCCTTCTGAAACTTGCTTTTTTCATCAACACACTTTAAAAAACTGGGACGGGTGGACTTGAGACATCCATTCTAACTGCTGGATAGCAGTTCATCCATCTTCTCAATAAGCACATCCTCTCTACCCGTCCAAACAGGACCCAGCCACACAGTCTGCTGCCGCCCACAGGATGATGGATTCTTAGTTCACAAGTGAAGAGATGCCCCTTTCTAAGGATGAAATAGCTTATGTCCTTTATCCAAGCCCTCTTTCCTGGGCCTCGGGAGAAGTCACCAGGAGCTGTCACTGGCTGCTTGATAATGACTCCAGAATATTATCTGACTTTGTGAGGGCACTTGCTCTTGCCACAGGATGACTGTGGGGTCTAAGTGACTCAGGTCACTGACTTCCCTACATCTTGCCCCTGGATGGCATCCAAGTCAGACTGTCAGTGGTGAATTAGTTCCCCCCGGAAAGGGGCAAAGAGTCCTGGGAATGCAGGAGAACCACATAACACAAGAGCTGAGCCAATGGTCTATGTCCTTCCCGAGCCCCAGCCCCCAATACAAGACAGAGGATATTTTAGAGATCAGCCTAGCAAACCATTTGAGCAGACTGCAAGACTGTTGTCACTTGGGGCCTTTCTAGAAGGGTGTGGGATGTGAACACTTGAAAGGGGGCAGAAGCAGAGTGCTGACATGAATGAGCACCACGTTGGTGATTACTCAGTGACAGGACAGCCATTTCTCTCTGGACGCAGGTCACTAGGCGGGGAATCTCCTGGCTGCCGGTTCTGTCTTGGGATTTCTGGCACTCGGTTTTCTGGCCCGTGTCAAACATTCCTTGAGAACCGTCTAGCCAGTCAAGTGCTGGCACCTGCCCCATTGTTTTTAGCCAGATCAGTGAAGGGCTTTTTTGAGTTTTAAGCTAGTTGACGCTTTTCATTCCTCAGCCTTTCCATCGCTCTGATCCTGTGAGCAGTAACTCAAGAGGAGGCCCAGAAGGTCCAGGCTGACATGAGCTTTTGAGATGTCCAGTTCAACATCTGATGGATCATTTGTTAATTTCATAAGCAGGTGCCAAGGACCCAGGGTAGACCAGATCTAGGCTGGGCATCAGGAGTACAGTGACAACCAAAACCAGTGGTGACATACCACTGTGATCCTGACACTCAGGAGTGGGGAGACTAGGGGACGTCGAGATCAGTTGGAACTCACAGAGAGTTTAAGTACGGCCAGGGTGATGTAGCAAAACTATGTCTTAAAACTCCCCTAAAAACCAGGGCAAATTGGGCTGGGCATCGGTGGCACATGCTTTTAATCACAGCATTTGGGACGCAGAGGCAGGTGGATCTCAGTGAGTTCCAGGCCAGTCTACAAAGTGAGTTCCAGGCCAGTCAGGACTGTTGCACACAGAAACCCTGTCGCGAAAACCCAAAAAGCAAAGCAGAGCAAAGCAAAACGAAATAAAACCCGACCAGGGCCAAACATGGTTGAGGTAGCCTGGTCTACGTATCAAGACACTGTCTCAAAACAACAGCAAACAAACAAACAACAACAAAACAATCAAAAGCCATGGGTGCTGGAGAGATGGCTCAGTGCTCAAGAGGTCATTCAGGTCTTGTAGAGGATCCAGCTTCAGTTCTCAGCACCCAAGTGGGGAAGCACACAGGAGCCTGTAACTCCAGCTCCGGGGATTTGATGTTCTTCTGATCTCCATGGTCAACTGAACTCATATGCATATACCTCTAACTATGCATAGACACATACACAAAACTTTAATATCAAAAAACAAAACCCCCTTTTTTAATCTTTAAAAAAAAAAAAGACATAGCCTGTGCCCTCTTGAAGACTGCATGACAGTGGATGGGAGCCAGAGGTGACCAATGTTAATAAATCAATCACACAGATATTAAATCATAATTTTACCAGTCATATTTAAGCAGGTCAGAGAAGGTGTCTAAATTACTTTTCTGTTGCTGCGATAAGACACCATGACCAAGGTAACTCAGAGAAGAGTTTATTTGGGGCTTACAGTTTCAGAGGGTTAAAGTCCATGACCAGCATGGTGGGCAGCATGGTGGCAGGCAGGCATGGTGCTGGAACAGTAGCTGTGAGTTCCCATCTTGAGACACAATCACCTAGCAAGAGACAGGGGGGAGGGAGAGAGGGAGAGAGAGACTGAGACCGGCATGAGTCTTTTGAAACCTCAAAGCCCACCCCCAGTGACACACCTCCTCCAACAAGGCCACACCTCCTAATCCTTCCCAAACAGTTCCACCAACTGAGGAACTACTATTCAAATATATGGGCCTAAGGGGGCCATTCTCATTCAAAGCACCTCAGAGAGCTTCCTGGAAGAGGTGAGGCTCTGGCTGGCAGTGGAAGGAGGGTATGTTGCAGTAAA
The DNA here is from genome assembly GCA_902168425.1 of Peromyscus attwateri. Lineage (NCBI taxonomy): Eukaryota > Metazoa > Chordata > Mammalia > Rodentia > Cricetidae > Peromyscus > Peromyscus attwateri. The sequence goes on from CABHPP010113263.1 coordinate 10,984, forward strand.
TCAGGAAGAAAGAGCTTTGGAGGAGAGGGCAGGATGCATAAGATGGCATGTGGGGCATCTGCAGAGCCGAGGAAAGGCATGTGACCAACTCAGGCAGAAGAAGCAAAGTGGGACGTATTAAATGAGCCATGAAGCCCAAGGATAGATAGTACTCCTATCCTAAAATCCATAGGATGCCAGGGGGCCTTCAACTAGGGCACGGAGCATGCTCAGAGAGAACTCTTGGCTGCTGTAGGAGAGCAGGCTACAGAGGTGTCCATGGAGGGTTCTTTCAGGTGAGGGACAGTGGTGCCTTGGGCTAGGGCAGTGGAACAGAGAAGGAAGGGGACAGATGGGACACATATTTGAGACAAAATCTGCACCATGTTTTGGATAGGGCTAGAAAGCCATTTTTCAGCTGGGTGTGTTGGCTTATATCTATAAACGTGACATTCGGATGCAGAGGCAGGAGGATCACTGAAAGTTCCAGGCCAACCTGATCTACATAATGAGCTCCAGGCCAGTCAGGGCCACATGAGACACTGTCTCAAACCAACCAATAAAAGCTCTCTTAGTCTGTTTGGGGTGCTACAACAGAGTACTACAGACTGGCTGACTTATGGGCAATGGAAATGTGGTGTTCACAGTTCCGGGGGTAGGAAGTCCAAAACCACGGTATCTCATGAGAACCTGCTTCCAGGCCCGTAGGCAGCTGTTTGTCACTGTATGCTGGCATGGCAGATGGGGTGCCACTCTCTGAGGCTTCTTCTCCTTTCTCTGTCTTCCTCCCTTCTCCTCTCCTTTCCTCTTCCTTCCTTCATTTTTTTTTTGACAGGGCCTCACATAGCCCAGGCTGGCCTCAAATTTGCTAGATAGCGAAGGATGACCTTGAACTTCTGATCCTCCTGCCTCTACCTCCAGAGTGCTGAGATAACCGTCTTACACTATCACATCCAGTTTAGCTGGTGCTAGGGATCAAATTGAGGGCTTCCGAAATGAAATACATTCTACCAGATGAGCTCCATGCTCAGCCTCCAGGACCTCTGTTATAAGGGAACTAATCTCATTCATGAGGGGTCTGCTCTCATGACCTAATCAATCACTTCCCAAACATGCACCCCTAATGCTACCACATCAAGGGTTAGGACTTCAAAACATGGATTTGGGAAGGAGGTTCACAAGTATTCAATCTATAACAAAGACTATTACATCCCCAGGTTCCCCCAGTCTGCTCAATAAAGTAGATGTATGTGCTGGATAAAACTTATGGGATGCTATTTGGACGAAGGTCCTCCTATACTTTGTCCTAAAAGACTAATCCAAGATGGAGTTACTCATGCTCAGGTTCCATGTCACAAAGGAAACTCAGGCTATTTATTGCTAAGAGCTGACCTTCCAAGAAATCAAAAGAGAAATAATAGCCAACTCCCACAATGCCAACAAAACTCCCTAATGTTTTTCCCTAAGGAAAGTAACTTTAGAATCACCAATCTGGCTGAGTGTGGTGGCAGAGACAGGCAGAGCTCAGGGATTTTGAGGTCAACCTGGTGTACATATTGAGTTCCAGGCCAGCCATGGCAACACAGTGAGACCCTATTTCAAAAAATATAAATAAATAGGCGATAGATAGGTAGATAGATAAAAATGAGTGAATAAATTATTGATCTGTTTCTTGCTTCTTATTTTTGCTTTCCTCAATCATTTAGTGTTAGTGTGTTTTGTTTTTGTGGCACTGTGGTGGATAGAAGCCATGCATGCTAACCAAGCAGTTCACCAGTGAGCTGTGTCTTCCAGCCCTTCCTCCTCCCTCTCTCTTTCTTCTCTCTCTTCCTCCCTCCCTCCCTCTCTCTCTCTCTCTTTCCCTCCCTCCCTCTCTCTCAGAAGGTCTCACTAAGTTACCCAGACAAGCCTTAGAACCTGTGATTCTTCCGCCTCCACCTCCTGAATAACTAGAATTACAGATTTGTACCATCAGGCCTAACTTCTTCAGCCTTTTGTCTGCCCCTCTCTGCCCAACTCATCTTGCAGACCAGGGGTTGTACAGTTCAGGAAGTTTCTAGTAAAAGTCAATTAGAGTGGCAGAATGTTTTTACTCCATATACTGACTCTTGATTTGATTCTCTGCATAGCAAAAATAAGAAGCAAGCGAACAAATAAACAATTTGAAAAGATACATTCATTTTATGTGTATGGGTGTTTTGACTGCATGTATCTATGCATGTACACCACATGCATGCAATACTCATAGAGGCCAGCAGATGGCGACAGATCTCCTGGAACTGAAGTTACAGACAGTTGTGAACCACCACGTGGGCTGGGAGCTGGAAATCAAATTTAGGTCCTTTGCAAAAAGTGGCCAGTGTTCTTATCCACTAAGCCATCTTTCCAGGCCCCAAATTAGATCTTTTACAACTCTATTGCTGTAGCTTGAAATCTAAACGGTCTTTTAATAAAAAAAAATTCCGGAGCCTGATATTGGTGTAAATGCTGAAAGATCAGAGAGACAAAGGAACAAACCACAGCCACCTCTCACCTCTAGGACTCCTCAGCCTGAAAAGGCTTCAGTTCTTGTCTCCTCACACCTTATATACCTTTCTCCACCCAGCCATCACTTCCTTCTTGGTGCTGGGATTAAAGGCGTGTGTGCTTCCCAAGCAAAGGTATGAGATCTCAAGTACTAGGATTAAAGGCATGTACCACCACTGCCTGGCTCTGTTTCTCTCCTAGACTGAATCAATCTCATGTAGTCCAGGGTGGCTTTGAACTCACAGAGATCCAGACGATCTCTGCCTCCTGAGTGCTAGGATTAAAGGTGTGTGCCACCACTGCCTGGCATCTATGTTTAATCTAGTGGCTTGTTCTGTTCTCTGATCTTCTGGCAAATTTTATTATGGTATATAATATATCACCACATATTGCAGATCTGGGCGTGGTAGCACATGTCTGCAATCCCTTAACTCAAGAGACTAAAGCAGGGGGATCTAAAAAGTGGAGGCTAGCATAGGCCACAGAGTGAGACCTTGTCTAAAAAAAAACCAAACCAAACCAAATCAAACCAAAACCAAAAACCATGTCAGACATGGTGGTGCACACTTTTAATCCCAGAATTCAGGAGGTAGAGGGAGGCAGATCTCTGTGAGTTCGAGGCCAGCCTGGTCTACAGAGTGAGTTCCAGGACAGTCAAGGCTACATAGAGAAACCCTGTCTCAAAAAACCAAAACCAACCAACCAACCAAAAACAATCCACGTGGTTTGCTGAACTGTTCTGGGCAGATGCCTATGAGGCAGGTAAAACCAGAGCAGCTGCTTTCTCCCTCGTTCCCGACCTGGCCCATGGCCCGCCATGTCTTTCCCCAGCATCACCTCTGCGGTCCCCTCCACCCCTGCATTCACCTGTGTCTGTTTGGTTACAACAGCCATGTAACAGTGTCCGAATCTCACTGACCACAGGGTCAGAGGTGGTAATGGTGACAAGGTGCCTGGTTTCCCCAAGACTCCCCATTTTAGTACTGAAAGCCTCATCTTTCAGGCCACCCGAGACCCGGGGAAGTAGACTCACCCTCCAGCCTGTGTCGTCCCCGTGCAGTCATGCCGTTTGTGGCACCCTGAGCTGCCCCAGGACTTCTGTTCCGTGAAGTCTGCTTGGATGAGCGGAAAGAACACTAGCCACTAAATACATGTAACTCCTTCAACTCCGGGCCCCACCCCAGACCGTCAGATCTGAATCTTGTGAACACAAATGCACTACAGCTTGTGCAGCCCCGCCCCCAGCACACATTTATCAAGGCTGGCCTCACCTGGGGAAGACCTGGACCTCACAGCTAGTGCACCTCATTTATGTGGTTTGCAATGTGGCTTGGATAGCTGGATGCTTTTTTCAGATCTCCTCCCTAAGTGATCCTACTGGATAGCCCAGATTGAGAAACACTGTTCTAAAAAAAATAGAGAATTCAGGGGCCAGGTGAGCTGGCTTAGTGTGTAAAAGCATTTACCTTGTAAGCCGGACGACCAGAGTTCAGTTTCAAAAATCTGTGTAAAGGTGGATGGTGAGCATCAACACATACACATAATTTAAAATAATAAAAAACAAATCTTTAAAAGATAATAATACAGCCTGACAGTGGTGGCGCACACCTTTAATCCCAGCACTCGGGAGGCAGAGGCAGGCGGATCTTTGTGAGTTCGAGGCCAGCCTGGTCTACAGAGCGAGTTCCAGGAAAGGCACCAAAACTACACAGAGAAACCCTGTCTTGGGAGAAACCCATAAATAAATCAATACACGCATCCATCCTTCCATCCACACACATCCACCCTTTGAGTGTAGTGGCACTTTGTTTAATCCCCACCCTCAGGAGGCAGAACCAGGCAAGTGGCCAGCATCTTCCTCAATCACATTCCACCTGGTTCTTTGAGACAGGGTCTGTCTCTCCCTGACCATGGAGCTCAAGGATTCAGGTAGCCCGGGTGGCCAGCAAACCCCAGGAACCCTCTCATCTCCACCTGTCCAGTGTTGGGATTCCAGGTGCATGCATGCCTATGTGCCTGGCTCTTTTCCATGGATGCTGAGGCTCTGAACTCAGGTCCTCATGTTTGCATGCCAAGCACCTACTGACTGATCCATCTCCCCAGCCCCTGTTTACCAATATTCTTTTAGGGGTAGACTACCGACTCAGCCTGGCTTCAGTGAAAAGTGAGCATATCCAGTCACATGAGAGCTAAGGACGGCCATTCCACCATCATCTGGGTCCGGGGGAATCCAGGAGTTGTTTGACTCAGTTTCAGAGGGATTTTAGTTCACCCTAGCAGGGAGGACATGGTATGAGAGCGGCGAGGTGCGCACAAGGGTTCCGGCTTGGACTTCAAGAGGAACAAGGAGATCTATTAGAGAGGTATTAATGCCAGAAACAGACAGGCAGACAGCCTTGCGGGGGAGGAGCTCCGAGGAGAGTTCAGGGCCAGGTGGATGGGTGGGAGCCCTTCCTTACATGGTTTAGCCGAAGGGGGATGGGAGGTAGATTGAAATTTTTCCTTTTTTGACCCATAGTTGGCCACTGCTGGGGGTAACTAAAGAATGCTAAGTGAGATAAACATCTCTCCGGGCTGGGCTGGGCAGGGTGGTGCCGGCAGGAATCCAGAGAAACAACTTACTGTAGTTTTCCAAAACAAATACTATAGGTATTGGAACTGTCAGTTCAAAATGGAGGAGCTTTGCAAAATGACCTGGCCCTGGCTAACATTACCTGTTGGAAGGAATGTGAGCGAGCAGATCACTCCCTGGAAGCTGACCAAGAAGCAGAAAAGCCCACCAGAACCCAGGGGTGGGGATATAAACTTCAAGGCTCACTCCCAGTGACCAACTTCTACCAGCTAGGCCCCACCTCCTGTTGACAAATTAAGTGTTCAAAACACACAAGCCTATGGGAAACACACGTCACACACAAGTAAGTCATTACAAACCAAAATGGCCATTGTAAAAGAGTGCTAGATTGAAGAGCTGGACGTCTCCTAGCACTTTGACATTTCCACCAGATGTTATGCCTGGGACTTCGAAAAACATGTTTGGTTTGGGTTTTGAGACGGTTTCACTGTGTAGTCCTGGATGGACTTACCATGTAGACCAGGCTGGCCTCAAACTCACAGAGATCCACCTGCCTCTGCCTCCTGAGTGCTGGGATTAAAGGCGTGTGCCACTGCCACTACACCCAGAGTATTTATTTTTTAAAGTCTTGTTTTTAGTATTTTAAAATACGTGTTTATGTGCATGTGAGTGCAGTTGTCCAGAAGAGGGCGTTGGATCCCCTGGATCCCCTGGAGCTGGAATAGCAAGTGATGGTGGGCGGCCTGAGGTGGGTTCTAGGAACCAAACTCCAGACCTCTGCAAGAGCAATATGCTCTCTTAATGGCTGTGCCATCTCTCCAGGTCCCACATCATGTGTGTGTGAGTGTGTGTGTGTGTGTGTGTGTGTGTGTGTGTGTGTGTGAGAGAGAGAGAGAGAGAGAGAGAGAGAGAGAGAGAGAGAGAGAGAG
>CABHPP010113264.1:6827-22554 GCA_902168425.1 Peromyscus attwateri
TCTCTCTCTCTCTCTCTCTCTCTCTCTCTCTCTCTCTCTCTCTCTCTCTTTCTCTCTTTCTCTGCAATGTGTCCCCTACCTAAACTAACCTGTACACTATGCTCCCCAAGACTGGACGTATAATAGCAGCTTAATATAAACTACTGGAGATCTGGAGAAGTAGCTCAGTGGTAGAGCACCTGCCTAGAATCCCCCAGTGAGGGGCTGGGGTGTGGCTCAGTGGTAGAGCACCTGCCTAGAATCCCCCAGTGAGGGGCTGGGGTGTGGCTCAGTGGTAGAGCACTAGTCTAGAATCCTCCACTGGGAGGGGGGTGTGGCTCCGTGGTAGAGTGCTTGCCTTGAATCCCCTATTAGTAAGCTGCTCAAAGCATTGCTCAATGATAGAATACTTGCATAGCATGCATGAGACCCTGAATTCCATCTCTAGCACCACACACACACACACACACACACACACACACGTGCACACACAGGCTATTAGAATGATGGATGTGAGAAGGAGGAGGGCTGATGGAATGGTGGGATGTGGGAGGACAAGTCGGGCAGATGCTGATGAACAGATCAGCTAAGGGGACCTGAGTGGCGGAGAGAGGTGGCTTTCCTGAGTCCTCCTGTGTCTGTTTCCTCTAGGTGTGTCCCCAGCTGCAGCTGCTAAAGCGGCCAAATATGGTGAGTTTCCTCCATACCCTCTCCCTCCCCAACACAGGCTTTTACCCCCATCACCACCACCCACACCTGCCCAGCTCATGGTACCCCCAAAGGTCTTGTTTATGATGTTATCACCACCACCACCCCTTGTGTCTCATCCTGACACCCCTCTGTCCTCTCCTCAGGTGCTGCTGGCCTTGGAGGTGTCCTTGGAGCCAGGCCATTCCCAGGTGGAGGTACGGCCCGCTCTGGTGGTGTTCTTGGCTCTGCCTGGATCTAGGGACAAACAACAGGGTTCCGGACACCGAATTCACATGAGGACCCAAGGCTGGAGATGGACAAAGCAGTCTAGGACAGGAGACAACTAGGGCCGACAACTAAGGCACAAGGCGCCACACAGGCATAGGAGACAGAGAGAAGGTTAACTAAGAAAGTGACCTCCGGGCTGGAAAGATGGCTCAGTTAGTGAAACACTCACTGGGCAAGCACGGAGACATGAGTTCAATCCCCCAGCACACATGTAAAATTTGCAGGCTGGGGAGATGGTGACTGAGGGATCAGGGGGGCTTTCCGGCCTGACTAGTGTTGCCAAATCGGTGAACAAAAGGTTTAGTGAGAGACCCTGCCTCAAAATGAAAGGTGGAGAGCAAACACACACACACACACACACACACACACATGCACGCACCACAAAGAATGTTGCTTCGGTAGGGCAAGGCAATGGGAAGGAGCTGGTCCCAGACATCAAGGCTAGGTGACAAGGCCAGAACATGGCCTGTCACTGTTCATCACCAACCCCAAATTTCTCCTGCAGGAGTGGCAGCGAGACCTGGCTTTGGACTGTCTCCTATTTACCCAGGTATGCCCAAGTGTCTTGCCCTGTGGCCCTGTTCTGGTCACTGCCGGGCCCTTTCCTCTCCTCTGCTCCATTTGCTCAGAAGAGTTGAACTAGAGTCTATGGCAGACCCCAAATGGAGGCCAGACCCCAATCTAACCTCTAAGGACACTTCTAAGGACAGGGGACACAACACCAGCTTTTCTAAAGCAGCCTTCACGTCTCTTGGGGTCCCTGTGAGTCAAATAGCTTCCTTACCATACTTCTCCTTAAGTAACCTGAGGCCCAAAGACCACTGAACACTGTTCCAAGGTCACACAGTGAGCGGAGATAGAGCCGAAGGCTCCTGCTCCCCAAATCCAGGACTTGACCCTTCTTATAACACGTGTCCTGCTCCAATCAGGGAGGGCATGGTGGGCTCCCAGAAGTGTGCCCACACCGACAGCTCTTCCTCTTACTTCACAGGTGGTGGTGCTGGGGGCCTGGGAGTTGGTGGTGAGTGTGTAGTAAAAAGATGTCTCATACACTACCCATGTTGGTGGAAGGAATCTTAGCTCTGGGGCGGGGGGGGGGGGGTGCAGAGGGGAGTAAAGCAGAAGGTTCAAAATTGAAGCCTAGCCTGGACTACAGAGAGTTCCAGAAAACTTGATCAACTTAGCAAAACTCTGTCTCAAGGTTTTTTGTAAATATTTTTTAAAGGGCTGATAATGTAACTCATTAGTAGAGCACCTGCCTAGAATCCCCCAGTGAGGGGCTAGGGTGTGGCTCAGTGGTAGAGCACCTGCCTAGAATCCCCCAGTGAGGGGCTGGGGTGTGACTCAGTGGTAGAGCAACCCCCTAGAATCCCCCAGTGAGGGGCTGAGGTGGGCTCGGCAGTAAAGCACTTGCCTAGAGTGCACTGGACCTAAGTTCCATTCCTAATACTACAGAGCTTGGCTCTGGGGAAAAGGGTGTGGCTGGACCAGAGGTGGGTGTGCTGATTGGCAGGGAGGTCTTGGGAGCCTACAAAAAACGGCAGAGCCTAGTACAAGGTGAGGATGCTGGAAGAGGTAGGGGAGTCCAGAATCTGTCCCATCTCATCCTCTGCTACCAAACCCCCACAGGAAAACCTCCGAAGTCCTATGGAGGAGCCCTTGGAGCCCTGGGATACCAAGGTAAGTAGAGACTCCATTCCTAGAGAAGGAAGAGGCAAAGTCAGAGGTCAAGGTCTCGGTCCACCAGCCTGGGCTAGGGGACAGCACACCCAATGCAGATGATCAGATCTGGGATCAAGCCTAGGACCCTCCATGGCCACCTTTGGTGTGACCTGGACTTTCTTGCCCATACCTCTGAGCTGCTGCCCACCCTCACCTGCACAGAGGAGGAGCCTAGGACTTAAAAGCGACAGTGAGGACTTCCAGGATGGGCCAGCTCCTTGGTGCCACCAGGTGGCACTAACAGGCCACATCTAGCAGAAACTTCATGAAGGCTGTACACCACCAGCCTGTGACACCTCCCTACCCCAGGTTATCTCCAGGTTTGCTGAACAGGGCTTCCCAGCACTCAGGAGGCTGAGGCAGGAGGATTGTGAGTTAGAGGCCAGCGTGGACTCCATAAGGAGACAATCTCAACAACCCCACCCCCAGAGAGAGAGAGAGAGAGAGAGAGAGAGAGAGAGAGAGAGAGAGAGAAAGAGAGAGAGAGAAGCAAAGACTGGCTGAGGACATAGCTCTGTTGATAGAAAGAATACTCGCCTAGCATGAGCTAGGTTTCATCCCTAGTACATCATAAAACCAAGCAAGGCGGTGGATGCCTATAATCTAAGGGCTCCAAGAGGTAGAGACATGAGGATCAGGAGTTCAAGGTCATCCTCAGCTGTATACTTGAATTCATGGCCAGCTTGAGCTACATGAGACACTGTCTCAAAGAACGAGGGGTAGAGGAAGGAAGGGAGAGAGGGAGGGAGGGAGGGAGGGAGGGAGGGAGGGAGGGAGGCTCCTTTTAGAGTCTCTAAGCCTGGGATGGAAGCAGAGACAGGGCATGCAAGGACTCAAGAGGCAGCCCAGAGGGACCAAGCTGACCATATAGCTGCTTATGCCTCCTTCCAACCCAGGTGGGGGCTGCTTCGGGAAATCTTGTGGCCGGAAGAGGAAGTGATCTTCTGGAGACCCCTGACTCGCGACCTCATCAACGTTGGTGCTACTGCTTGGTGGAGAATGTAAACCTTCTATGACCACCCCCTACTCCATCCCCCTGACCCCACCTGGGAGGGGACAACAGGCCAGTGGCCTTGGAAACCCACAGGACAAGGAAATCAGACAGCAGCGGCCACGTACCCCTAACCAGAAATTTGCCCCCTACATCAGAGGCCAGGGCGGGTGCCCCATCTCTTCCCACCCAGGAGCTCCCCCCCACACAGTCTCCATCTCCAAGGGAAATTGGTGCTACATGTTGGTGCTTCTTTTTCGTGGGGGGAGGGAGGAGGGAAGGGTATCCCAGGGGACCCTCCCTTCCCTGAAACCCCTCTATTAAGATGGTGCACACATTTGTTGGGCAGTCCCACCTCCCCCTGCCCACCAGGAGCCATCCCTGGCTGCATCCCATTGGTACCCAAGTGCCGAAAGCCTTGACTCTGGATTTGATGACACAGTCCCTCTCTCTTTGGATCCCTTGGCCCTGTCTCCCTCTGCCAGTAGCTATTTCCCACATCTGGGACACCTTGGAGTCAGCAGGCTCCCCACACTGGGAATAGCCCCCTTGTTCTTGTGGAATCCACCTGCCCACCCCCCCCCCCATTCATCCATCCGTCCATCCGTCCATCCCAACTGCCTAGTGCCACTAGCCGGCTGGGCACACCCACTATCAACCTGGTTCACCTGTCATGGCAGCCTGTACCCTGTTTTTCCACCCCCGCCACACACCCCAAATGCTGGCCTGGGGTGCAAGGGGTTGTGCGGGCTGGGGCAGGACTATCCTCCCCACATGCAGTACTGTATCCCCCATCCCTTCCTGGAGCCACTCTATTACAGAGCATGTCCCACCACCCCACCTCTTTGTGTTTCGCTGTGATAGATCAATAAATATTTTATTTTTTGTCCTGGATATTTGGGGATGATGTTTGATTGTTGGTGTGCTCTTTGGGTCTTGTTTTTATGGTTAATTGGGGAAAAAAATCTTTTCTAATCCGAGGAGCTGTATCCTCGGGAGAAAATTCATTTTAATCGCTTTGATATAACTCTGGATAAAACACACATTTTTTTTTAAACAACAAAAACAAAATAAGAAAAGAGAATTAACTGCTTTAGAAAAGACTAATAAATGAAAACCTTTTTAAAGGAAATTGCCTTGGGTTTCTTTGTTGGTTTTTTTTTTGTGTGTGTATGTGTTGGTGCGTGTGCAAGCACACACAGGTGTGTGTAGAAGTCAAAGGACAACCCTGAGTGTTACCCACCAGGGGCTGTCCACTTTTCATTTGAGACATAGTCTCTCCTTAGCCTGGGACTCACCAAGCAGGCTAGCCTGGTTGGGGAGAGATCTCAGGGTTCTGCCCGTGTTTGCCCCCCACCCATGTCCCAAGAGTTCAGATTGTAAGCACTCACCACCAAGCCCTGTTTTTTCCACTCTGTACACGGGTTCCGGGGAACGGACTAAGATCATCATGATGGCACAGCAAGTGTTCTGCCAAATGAGCCGTCTCCTCCACCACCTGTGTGTTTATCACCTGCTTTCAACATCTGGTCCAGTGGTAAATTGGCTCTGTGAAGAACATCCACTGCCTGGGATATATTGAGGAGGCTGTTGACCCAATTCAGGTGTTGTCATCTGGGATTATAGCTAAGCAGGTGAGCTCCTGCCTAGAATCCCCCAGTGAGAGGCTGGGGGTGTGGCTCACTGGTAGAGCTTCTTCCTAGAATCCCCCAGTGAGAGGCTGGGGGCGTGGCTCAGTGGTAGAGCACCTACCTAGAATCCCCCAGTGAGGGGCTGGGGTGTGGCTCAGTGGTAGAGCACCTGCCTGAATCCCCCAGTGAGGGGCTGGGGTGTGGCTCAGGGGTAGAGCTCCTGCCTAGAATCCCCCAGTGAGGGGCTGGAGGTGTGGCTCAGTAGTAGAGCACCTGCCTAGAATCCCCCAGTGAGGGACTGGGGTGTGGATCAGTGGTAGAGCACCTGCCTAGAATCCCCCAGTGAGGGGCTGGAGTGTGGCTCAGTGGTAGAGCACCTGCCTAGAGTCCCCCAGTGAGGGGCTGGGATGTAGCTCAGTGGTAGAGCACCTGCCTAGAATCCCCCAGTGAGGGGCTGGGGTGTGGCTCAGTGGTAGAGCACCCGCCTAGAATCCCCCAGTGAGGGGCTGGGGTGTGGCTCAGGGGTAGAGCACCTGCCTAGAATCCCCCAGTGAGGGGCCCTGGACTTGGCTCAGTGTTAGAGTGTCTGCTTGTAGTTCTCCAGTGAGGGGATGGGACTGGGACCCAGAGGTGGAGACTCATTCCCAACACTGGGTCGGGGAAGTGGGGGGAATAGCTAACTTAAGAACTCTCAGAAGGCCATTGAGGTTCATGGATACCTCTAAGAGGGCTGCATTGAAGGTGACCCAGCTTTTCCAAGAAAGTGGCAAAGGAGATCCATCCACCCATGCAGCCTTCCATTACTTCAAGCAGGAGAAAACAGAATCATTTGCTGGTTTGACATCCTTTGCCCCCAGATTAGCAAGCCCCAACCTCGAGACCTAGGATTCCCTGCCTTCGTTCTCATAGCTTGCTTGCTAGTTTGTTTCACGGTACTGGGGGTTAAACCTCGAACATCATACATACTAGGCAATGCCCCACCACTGAGCTACATCCCCAGACCAGCTCATGCCTTTAAATATCACACAGGGGCCAGCAAGGTGGCTCATCAGCTTCATAAACTTGCGGTCAAGCCTGACAATGCAAGTTCAAATCCCTGAACCCGTGTGGTGGAAGGAGGGAACTGACTCTCACAAGTTGTTCTCTGACCTCCAAATATGTGTGTTACTCAATGCATGCTGCATAAATAAATAAGTGTGATAAGAAAATCAATACCAAGGCGGGCGGTGGTGGCGCACACCTGTAATCCTGGCATTCGGGAGGTAGAGGCAGGCAGGTCTCTGTGAATTTGATGACAGCGTGGTCTACAGAGCAAGTTCTAGGACAGCCAGAGAAACCCTGTGTCAAAAAAGAAAAAAGAAAAGAAAGAAAAAAAGAGAAAATTAATACCATGTATCTTAATGATTAACTGCCAAGTTGTTGCGTTTAGCGTGAGCCCAGGACTTGCATACTCAAGGTCAGTTCTTTGTTTATTTGGGACAAGGTCTCCTTCCATAACCCAAGCTGGCCTCAAGATCACAATCCCATTGTCCCTACTCCAGGGATTATAGTCATGTGTGCCCATTCCTGGTTTCAAAGCCCATTCTAACATCTCCATCAGGAGTCTCATAGACACGACCTAGCCTACGGCTATTTCCTCTAATTTGAAACATTCCCTCCTAGGAGAAGGAGGGCGTGTTGGGAGAATTCCTTCCCTCTGCAGGAGATTTAAACGTCGACTCCCTCCTCACAAAATCCCAATGACAAACCAAAGTGCAGTTTCACCCAGATTCACCCTGGGGAACCAATGAGTTGATGAGGCTTACTCACAGAGCATCGACAGGGGTTATCGACTGGAGTGTGGGGGATCCCAACGCAGCCATACTGGGAAGTCTTCACCCAAAAATGAATGATGGCTTCCACATCACCACATAGACGGAGCCCCTGTCAATTAACTTCTCTCAGCCTGTACACCCTACCACTTCCAGAGCCCCCAAGGTCTTGGTGATTAGGGCAGAATTGTATACACGTTCAGGGAAGAGCCGCTGGAATGTCAGATGAAGGTCCATAGGCTCCACAGTGACGGACGCCTGCAAGCAGGCAGAGCTGATCTCATGAAGATACTGGCTGTTTTTCTAGGAGAGGAAACTGTGACCGAGCACCAGCGAGTCGTCTAGGAATTCCAGTCACGTAGCTTTCGTGAGTTGTCACCCAGGTCAGGGGTGGCTAGTCAGTGGTCCAGCTGCCTGAGTCATCCATGTTCCGATAAGTGACCCCTGTGGATTTTCTAGTTCAAGCCAGACTTGGGTGGAATCATTTCTTTGGTCTGTCAACAATGCCCTGGCTCAGGAGTGTGGAGGCCCAAATTACTCAGGGTCAGAGAATCTGAGCTTGCTTTACCCAGCAGGACTGCATAAGGGGATGATTTGACCACAGACATGGTTACCAAGTGTTTGGAAGGGTCTATCTACACTTGGCTGTGAGGTGTGCTTTGGTCTAGCAAGGGGGAGGTCTTTTGCACCGCCCCTTGGCATTGTTATAAAAAGTCCCTTTGAATAAACAGAAGGGGCCATTGGATATTGACCCAGGTCCTCCCGAAGCTATCCTGTGTTTCTGTCTTTCTCCTCTTCACTATCTTTCTATCTACAAGTTTCTTATTCCTCTCTCCTCCTCACAAGAACCCTTTAAAAGGTGGGAGCTGGCCTCCCACACAGGAGGAAAAGGATATTTGTGCAGATCTATCAAGAAGAAAGCACACAACACAATTATCACCCCAACAGGGACAGGCCCACAGGACCGAAGATGTGATAGCTGTATGGTCCTATGTGGTCCCTGCTATGGGTGGGTGACAGGACAGGTAACTAAGCCAACAGATAGTAAAGCATCTGTGGGGGGCAATCACAGTAGCGTTCCCTGTAAGGGGGTGCGCCTCCTTGCAACAGTTGCCTGCACCCCAAAGTGGGTGATAAGACTGACTTGTCTAAAAGTGTAATGTTTTTAGAAGGGCTCCAGGGGTACATCTTCCTCTATATGATATGGCTGAGACGCCTCCTTGGTGACTGGGTCTGCCGTGTGGTAATGTATATTACATCAGTAAATCACCCTGTGTTATTTGAGCTCAACGATAAACTGGTTCTGAAAGTGAGGGTTGCTCCCCAACTTGACGCCCAAGCATGTTTATGTCGAGTGTCCTCCAAGACACCACACACCCCCACCACCACCAACTCTGTGACAGGAAGGGACGAGAACAGCAAAACCAGCCAAGGGTAGAAGTATTGTGTGCTTGAGAACAGCTGGAAGGTGACCCGTTTCCAACAGAGGTCCCTAGTGCTCAGCCCGTGATATAAAGTCACTGCACTGGGAGAGAGAAGCTGGACGCTCAACCGTGGGAAGCCCAACCGTGGGGTGAAGGGTCAGTGGGGATTCCCTCCCGCTCACTGCTTGAACTTCACCCCATGGTTCCTGCTGGATGACGTGACTTGGGGTGTGATGATTTTTCTCTCTAGCTGTTGTTATTTGTTCTTTCCCTTGGGAGTGTCATGTCACCCAGAGGGTGCTCTGCTCTGCCCAGGACTCCCTTTATTGGCAACTCCAGCTGGCTGCCTCCCCATGGCTTTCCTAGTTGACTCCTGCTGGGTATTTTGAGTGCTCAGATTGTTTTGCTATCTGTTTTTTTGTTTTTTTTTTTTATCTGTTACTTGGTATTTATTCTTTTACTTTGGCCTCCTATGTACTTAATAAAGTCATTCAAAACTAAAAACATGGCTAGCTGCGGTCCCTCTCCAGACGATAAGGCAGATTAATACAGGCATGCCCTCAGAACAGCTGATGAACGACAGAATACATGGCAGTCTCTAGCGGAAGCGCATATGGGATGGGGTGGTAGGCATCCATAGTGTGGCCATTGCTGTGGGAGATGAGACACGAGACTGAGTCTCGGCTGTTTTCCCAGATAGAATTCACCCATGTAAGGGAAGAATTACAACAGGAAAGAGGCAGGTGGGTGTCATCCTCTGCATTAGCCTCGGGTTTGGCAAGAAATGTGAGGAAAGGGGGAGACTGAGATGGAGGTGTTGTCTTGCCATTTCTTACAGCTGACAGGATTCAAAGGAAAGAGAATCAGTTCGGTCTGTGCTGAGGAGCTCTTATCAGGATCTTTAAAACTTGGAACCCAGGGGAGGAATCAGTGGGGATTAAGAGAGAGCAAGTTAGAAGTGATAGAAGATACCCATCAGGCCTGACCTTTAGCACACAAGAAGGGAAAATCCTTCAGCAAGCAAATGGAGGTGTTCATAATGGCCAGGATGGGAACTGTGATAATTAAGAAGGATTCTGTGTGACAGTGACACAGTGTAGAATCACCAGGAAAAGGAGTCCTAATGAGAACGTGTCTAGATCAGGTTGGCCTACAGGCATGTCTATGGGGGATGGTCTTGATTGAATTGATGTGGAAAGACCCAGCCCACTGCAGGCAGCAACATTCCCTAGGCAGGGGATCCTACACTATAAAAATAGAGAGAGTGAGCTGAGCACTAACGAGTGGTGCCTTCATTTCTCTCCACTTAACAGCCTTGACTTCCCCACGGTGACTGGCTATAACCAGTGGGCTAATATAAAGTTTCTTTTTGTCCCATTTTACCACCGCAACAGAAAAGAAACTAAAATACCCTGTATCTGAACTACTTGATTTTTAAGGAGTAATTTAACTCTGTGTGCGGTTGCAGGGAGGGAGGGAGGGGACCCAGAATTGTCTTTGGTCACTCTTCAACTTTATTCACTGAAGCAGGGTCTCTCAATCAAGCCCAGAGATTTCCAATATGGCCAGTCTTCCTAGCCAACGTGCTCTGACCTGATGGCCCCAAGGGTAAAGGCACTTGCCACCAAGCCTGGTGACCTGAGTTCAATCCCTGGGACCCACAATGTGGAAGGATAGAATGGAGCCCCACAAGCTGTCCTCCGACCTTCATACATATGCCATGTCATGTGTGCACACACGCACCACATAACTAAAGAAAGGTAGTGAATGTCTCAAGAAGGAAAATAGTACTCCCACGTGTGATGCTTCCGATGTAAAATGTTTGAACGCTTGGCCTTCAGCTGGTGGGGGCGTCCAGAAAGCTGTAGACCTTCTTAAAGGGGGGGATGTTGCTGGAAGAATTGGGTCACTGGTGGGGAGGGGGCAGGTTTTATAGCCTGGCACCATTTCCTGGCCACTTCCTGTTTCCTGGTCTGCCAAAGTTGTGCAGGGGAGTCCCAGGGATGCAGGTTCTGTGCATCACCACCCTTGTCAGGGTGGGCTTTTGAGGGAGGTCTCTGCAACCACCACAGCCCGCAGAGTAATGATCTGTGGAAGGCAAGAAGGCTCGTGTGTTTGGACACCTGATCCCAGCTGGTAGCATTGTTTGGGGTGGTTATGGGATCTCTGAGAACTAGGGCCTAGCTGGTAGTCATACGCCACTAGAGGATGGCCTTAGGGGCCTGCTTCCTGTCTCATATTTACTTTCTGTCCATTGTCATCATGTGACCAGCTTCCTTACATTCCAGCCACCATGAATGAAGTCACTGCAGCCACCATGCCTTCCCCATCACAACGAACCGTGAGCCAAAAGAAACCCTTCCCTGCTTATATTGCTCCTGACAGGCATTCCGTCACGGCGACGGAAAACTAATACTCCTAGCATCCCCAAGGCCCCGAGTTTCATCTCTAACATGGCCGGCAAAGGAAGAAGAAGAAGAAGAGCATCGGAGAAGAGCATTGTTGTAAGGAAGTAGGAAAACTGTAGGCCAACAAATGGGGAAAATCTAGATAAAATAAGTGCACTTCTACAAACACACAGCCTACTAAGAACTATAGACGATCTGAACAGATCAATGGTGAGTAATTGTTGAGTCAAACTCAAAGATTCCAACAAAGAAAAGCCCAGGAGCAGATGGCTTCAGTGGCAAACTCTGCCAAACATGTGAAGACTTAACACGTATACTCCTAAGGCTCTTCCAGAAAAATAAAAATAAAGAAGGTGAAAAATCTCTAAACCCATTTGAAGAAGCTGGCATGGCCCTAATACCCAAACCAGACAAGGACATAAGGAAAAGTGGACAGTGGCTGGACACACATCTGTAATCCTGACATTCTGGAGGTGGAGGCAGGGAGATCGGAAGCTCGAGAGCATCCTCTGTTATGGAACAGGTCTGAGGCCAGCCTGAGCTACCTGAGACCCCGTCTCAAAAAAATCAAACAGGGCTAGTGAGAGGCTTTGGTGAGTCCTGGGTTTTGAGCCCAGGGACCTGAGTTCAATCCCTAGGACCCACGTAAAGGTGGAAGGCGAGAACTGACCTTCAGGTTGTCCTCTGACCTCCACACGCAGGCTGCAGCACAGCTACCCACTGAAATGCACCGTGCATACATATGCACAATAATAAATAAATATTTCATTATAAAATAATAGGTGTTTTTTTTAATTGCGCAAGTTTCTAGCACCCAAAAAGTGCACCTTTCATTTACTGCTAGGACATGATTTGTTGTTGCTGGTATGTGTATTTCTGTGTGTCTGTATGTACAGGTATGTGCACGCAGGTGCCCATGGAGACCAGAATGGAGACCAGAAGAGGATGTCAGATCCCCTGAGGCTGGAGTTAAAGGCTGTTGGGAGCCACCCAGACTGGGTGCTGCTGGGAACCAAATTCCAGTTCTCTGCAAGAGCAGCAAGTGGTCTTAGCCACTAAGCTATCTCTGCTGACTCTAGGATCTAATACCATACCCTACGGGAAAGTAACACACAAACCAAAAGCCAATATGTGTGTGTGTGTGTGTGTGTGTGTGTGTGTGTATGTGTGTGTGTGTATGTGTGTGTGTATGTGTGTATGTGTGTGTATGTGTGTGTGTATGTGTGTGTATGTGTATGTGTGTGTATGTGTGTATGTGTGTGTGTATGTGTGTGTGTGCGTGAGTGCGTGTGTGTGTGTGTATGTGTGTGTGTGCGTGAGTGCGTGTGTGTGTGTGTGTGTGTCTGTCTGTCTGTCTGTCTGTTTGTGTGCACATGCACCTGCACAGAGGTCAGAGGTTGATGTCAGATGTCTTCTTCAGTTACTCTCCACTTTTTAAATTTTATTTATTTATTTGTTTATTTATTTGTTTACTTTTGAGTCAGGGCCTCTCATTGAACCTGGAGTTCACCAATTTAGCTAAACTGGCTGGCCAGCAAACCCCAGGTACGCCTAGCTTTTTTTTTTTTTTAAATGTGAGTTCTGGGGCTCCCATTCTGGCTCTGCTGCTTACACAGCATTCACTTGACTGACCGCGCCATCTCTGCATCAGCTCCTGTCAAAGGTGGTTGTACAGCCTCTTTTTTTTTTTTTTTTTTTTTTTTTTTTTTTTTTTTTTGTTTTTCGAGACAGGGTTTCTCTGTGTAGCTTTGCGCCTTTCCTGGAACTCGCTTGGGAGACCAGGCTGGCCTCGAACTCACAGAGATCCGCCTGCCTCTGCCTCCCGAGTGCTGGGATTAAAGGCGTGCGCCACCACCGCCCGGCGGCTGTACAGCCTCTTAGACCCTCATGCCTCCTCGGGACACTTCACTAGATGACAGAGTTGCCCCCTGCCTCTGTCCGGCATTCTAAAATTTTCCACATCTACGCTTTCCAGTGCTGGATCAAACAGCCTAATACCTTTGGTTCAGCCAAAACCCTCTTCAGCTGTTCCCCACCGCCACCCCCGGGCCTTGGCCAGCTCGGGGCTGGCTCTGAGCACACTGTGACAGCTTGGGAGAGGTTGCCCCTCTCCCAGCTCCTGCACATGAGCACCATGCATAGTTTGCAAGGGTCGGGCCTGGAGATGGGTGTCGGGCCTTTCTCCCTCCCAAACCTGTGCTCACTGTAGGCCTCAGGAGAGGATGTGTCAAGCAGAGGCAGGGCAGAAACACAGTTCTACACTGTCACCAGCAGCAGGCTCAGACATTCTTTTCAGAGACCCGCAGTCAGACAAAACCGAGGATCTGTGGCTTCAGTGCATGTGGAATTTCAGTTCAAGCCAGTACAAAGCACCATTGGAATTTAACAAAATCAAGATAGAGGACCGATGAGTTGACTGTGTGGGTAAAAGAGCATGCCTCCAAGACGGACAACCTGAGTTGGCGCCCCAGTACTCCCCATAGTAGGAGTTGTCCTCTGACCTCCACACGCACACTTAGGCATGTGCACACCCACATGTGTACAACCAAATGTGCATGCTAGTGCACCCACACACACATCCTGAAAAGAAAAAGAGAATGGAGAGGAAATATTTTAAATTAGGGTCTGGCGAGAAATGGGCAAAAGTGCCCACTTGATGCCAAACCTGACAACCTGAGTTCAATCCCCAGGACCCATGTAGAGGAAGGAGAGAACCAACTCCCGAAAGTTGTCCTCTGATCTCCATCAGTGTGGCACACACACACACACACACACACACACACACACACACACAGAGTAAATAAAAATGTAACAAATAATTTAAGATTTAAAATTTCAAATAAAAAAACTTAAAATAGAAAGGTGTACAGGAAAAGAATAAAGCACACCTAAGAGCATGGTCATTGGCTTCAAAGAGTCACAGTTAATTAAAAGACAGGGTTTTTTTTGGTTTTTGTTTTTTGTTTTGTTTTGTTTTGTTTGTTTGTTTTTTGTTTTTTGGGGTTTTTTTTTTTTTGGTTTTTCAAGACAGGGTTTCTCTGTGTAGCTTTGCGCCTTTCCTGGAACTCACTTGGTAGCCCAGGCTGGCCTCGAACTCACAGAGATCCGCCTGCCTCTGCCTCCCGAGTACTGGGATTAAAGGCGTGTGCCACTACCGCCCGGCAAAAGACAGTTTTAACCCACTTTAAGCATGGGGGTCGTGCTGGCTAGATTTATGTCAACTTGACACAGACTAGAACCATCTGAGAGGAAGGAATCCCAATTGAGAAAATGCCTCCATAAGATTGAGCTGTAGGTGGGTGGTGCCATCCCTGGGCTGGTGGTCCTGGGTCCTATAGAAAGCAGGTTGAGTAAGCCATGGGGAGCAAGCCAGTGAGCAGCACCCCTCCATGACCTCTGCATCAGCTCCTGCCTCTAGGTTCCTGCCCTGCTTGAGTTCCTGTCCTGACTTCCTCCAATAATGAAGAGTGACATGAAAGTGTAAGCCAAATCAACCCTCTCCTCCTAATTCGCTTTTGGTCATGGTGTCTCATCACAGCAACAGTGACCCTAACTAAAACAAGGGGTTCCTCAAGGGGTGGTGGCAATTGTCATAGCAGCAGGACTGTGTAGCACTTGGGTATCTCTCACTACATATCAAAGAGTTGCTAAGAAAATGTCTTTGGTTTCTCTCTTTTATTTTTACTTTCTTGAGAAGCAGTTTCGAATAGCCCATGTTGGCCTCAAACTTGTTACATAGCTGAGGTTGTCCTCGAACCCTCGATTCTCTAACTCCCAAATATTGGGATTACAGGAATGTGCCATCAGCCAGACTGTTTATAGCTTTGTTTCTTTTGTTTTGAGATGGGGTGTCTCTATGTAGCCCTGGGCTGTCCTGGAACTCCCTATGTAGACTAGGCTGGCCTCCAATTCATGGAATTCTAGCCGCCTGTACCTCTCAAGGAATCAAAAAGGTCTGTGCCACCAAACCCTGCCAGACTTTTCTTTCTAATAAGTGAAATCATGAGTTGAGTTGGTTCTGGAGGTGCCTTCGATGCGATTTTAATCTGATGAAGTAAAATCGGGTGCTACGAGGAGTTTAGAACATGTCCTTTTATTGTAAAGGGGGAATTCCAGAGAGATTCCTATAAAACTGTACGTTTACAACCGGGAAAGAAAGTAAGCAAATGGTCTTATTTGTGTTGGAATTCTTGAGTCTCAGCTGATGAAAGGTTTCGATCAGAATCTGGGAGAAGGGGCTCTTTTGCCCTCAAGTCCATAGCTTCCCTATTTTGTTTTTGGTCTTGGATTTCTGATCCTTCTATCTCCACGTCCGAAGTCCTGGGATTGATTATAGGCGTGCATCCTATGCTGGATTTATGTGGTGCAGAAGATGGACTTGGAGCATACTAGGAAAGCACTCTACCGGTTAAGCTATATAATACGTTTCTATCTATTCTACCCTGCCTTCGACCCAGCTGACTCCCCCCCAACACTCCAACCCCGGCATCCTCAGGGTCGGTCCTAGGTGATTAACTCCAGTGGATTGGACCAGAGAGGCTCGGGGAGGACTGTTTAAGGAGGTGCCTTCTCCAAGGAAACCTGCTGGGCGGTCCCATCCGAGTTCACAGCCCTGCCATGGCGCTTCCAAGTAGAGCTGATAATGAATGAAAGGCAGAAAAAGAGGGGGAGAAAGGGGCGGGGTTAGAGGCGGTTTTTATGGTGGGCGTGGGAGTGCAGGCTCTGCAGCCCCAGCTGTGCTGCAGAGGGCGAAAACTGCCGCCGTCAATGGGCGTGGTTTCCG
>CABHPP010113265.1:9852-33610 GCA_902168425.1 Peromyscus attwateri
TCTCTCTCTCTCTCTCTCTCTCTCTCTCTCTCTCTCTCTCTCTCTCTGTCTCTCTCTCTCCAAGATTTTGCTTTGAAATGATGTCTGTTTCTTGAGAATGATCTAGGGAGAAATTGGAGTAGAGGCTAAGAGAAGGCTCTGAAAGAGACATTGGTAAGATTAAGGCCATAATGGAGGTCTTCAGCAAAGAAAAAGAAAATATCAGATTATGTATGCTGGAGATGAAACTTTCAAGTTTTAGA
The DNA here is from genome assembly GCA_902168425.1 of Peromyscus attwateri. Lineage (NCBI taxonomy): Eukaryota > Metazoa > Chordata > Mammalia > Rodentia > Cricetidae > Peromyscus > Peromyscus attwateri. Next base: position 10,095 of record CABHPP010113265.1, read on the forward strand.
GTGGATTGGCTCTGGGGCAGGGGGGTGGGGACAAACAAGGTAATATGGTGCCAGTAACATTCTGCTCAGGACCTGGGTAGACAAAGGTGACATCCTGTGGGATGGAAGATACTATGCAATGGTTCTGTTTGGTGTGTGTGGTGGGCAGGACAACACCCCTCCCCTGACATGTTGTAATGCCTAGGATTTGGAAGTGTGCTCCCTTGTGTGGTAAAAGGGACTGTACACAAATGATTAAATTAATAGTCAATTGTGGGAGTCAGAGATTTTCCTGGGCTATCACATAGGTCTTATGGAGTCACAGGGTACTTGTTAAAGGGTTACAAGAGAAGCTTGAGAGGGAAATTAGAAGATGCCAGTTCACTAACTATGAAGATGAAGGAAGGGGAAACGTCAGTAAACCCAGGCAGCTCTAGTTAATGGAAAAAGCAAGAAAGTGACTTCTCTAGAGTCTCCAGGAGGGACAGAGCTCTGCCAACTCCTCTTTTTAAACCTAGTGAACCCGACCTTAATCCCCCACATATCCAGAACTGTAACTGTAACAGAAGAAGAAAAAATTAATTCATATTTTGAGGCAGGGTCTTGCCATGTAGCCTAAGCTGGCCTTGTCGTACTCGTGATCTTATTGTCCTGGCCTCCTCTCCTGATGCTGGAATTATAGATGTGTGCCAGGACATCTGGCTGATTCATGCTTTTCCAAGGCACTAAATGCGTGGTAATTTGTCACAGCTCAACAGAGGTTCTGCCTTCCGCGCTCTGTTCCCAGCTATCTACTCACTCTTGTCCTATCCCTGCCCCCTTTGCCCCTCTCTTTGTGGCCACTGTTATCTAGTTCCTGCCTCCTTTGCCCCTCTCTTTGTGGCCAGTCTTATCTAGTTCCCCTCCTTTGCTCCTATCTTTCTGGCCGCTCTTGTCCTGTTCCTTTTGTTGAAGCACCCATCTTGGAACTTAAGTTGTTTTTATGCCAGGAGCTGTTTTATTTGTATTTCCATTTGCTCTGGACGGGATCATGGAGGACGCATTCTTCACGTCTCATTTTGGAGACGGTTAACAAAACCTGGGGAGTGTGTGTGTGTGGAGGAAGAGAGTTGGCTTGCCCAAGATCGGTCACTGGCTCCCTGGCATTGCTGAAACTAGAATCTAAGTCTTGGAGCTCCCAAGAAAACTCTTTCCCTAATTCTTTCTCTGCAACAGTGAAGACTCCAGCCTTCCTAGACTAGTCCAGATGGATTCCTCTTTCTGGTTCCTGACTTCGTCTGCCTCACTGGCTGACCCTGTCTTCTGAATGTTCCCTTTCATCCTGACTTACTATGGAAGCACCACCACCTGCCCAGGCCGCAAACAGCCCGGTACTTACTGACAGTGCCCTCACAGTGGGCGTGGTATTTTGCTGTCATGATTCTCTTGCACAGTTACTTGTTTGTTGGTATCAAATGGCTACAAATACTAGCTGCCAAGAAAAACTTTCCTAGGTTATTGGACCCAGTAAGACCTCATACTTCAATGGGCATTTTGACAGTATGGGGTGTTTATTCAACCTCCCTTCCTGCTTCTTTATAATTAAGGGACAGCTAAAGGATGTTTTCATAACTGCGGCTCAAATACTTTACTGCATGTAGCAGACTCAAGGCTGAGGATTTCCTCCTCTCTCAGCCACATAGTCCAAGCCCTTTCCCACTGATGCTTTGATGGGAGAGAAGGAAGGTTGGGGTAAGGAGTAATGTGCCTTGGGGCTGACAGAAGACTGCATAGCATGCAGCCAATCTCGTGCAGTTGGAGAATTGGAAAGATTGCAGTAGATGAGCTCATCAGATCCACAAAAGAATGATGAACAAAGAATAACAACATACAAAGACAGCCTGTAGTTAGCAATTGAAGCTCACCTGGGGACAAGGATTTCATAGAAAAATGTGGAGACTCAAAACTTTGAAGTACAAGTTGGATTCTTGAAACCACATCTGGCCTCTCCAACTGTCTAGGTGTCCACAAACCTCACCAGAAAGTCACCTTCAGGCCATAACCCAAATGACTAGCCTCTGTTTTCAATTCAGTAAACTATTTTGGACTCCCGCTGCCGTAGAGGTGAAGAACTATGACTTGTTCATGGCTCAGCTGGAACCACACCCACCAAGTATTTGGAAAAGGAAACACAGCAAAGGTACAAATAACACAGGGCTAGATCCGGGCAGTGCTAACTAGCATTCAAATCCAGATCTCAGCCGGATCAGAGGCTTTTCTTTCTCATCAGTTCTGTATCCTTGGGATCTAATGATGAACGCAATGGCACTCCTACCATCAGGGGGTCAGAGTTAAGCAGAATTGGAAGTTTAAGAAGGAGCTGCAAAAACCATGCTACAGTCCCTCAGTTCCCTCACATTAAATATGTTCTGTGATACACAGATGCTGACGGAAAGCTAATGTTTAATGTGAAAGGGCTTATATATGATCCTGGCTGTTCCCACCCCCTCTTAAGGTCTACTTCTGACCAACAAAGCTCTATCAAGAGCCCACTACAAAAGGCCTTCATCTGGGAGGATGTCTGTCACAATGGTCTCCTTCTTGAAACACTGTTGGTGCCTCCTATCAGTTCAAAAGTCTCCAGTCTGGTCATGGTCCTTTCTGTTACTATGCATTCAGTACAATGCATTGCCTAGCAATGACATCAATATTTGGTGGACCTGGCAAAAGCCCCAGAATATTCAGCTTTGAACACTTGCTTTCTCCTCTTGGCCTATGAATACGTCCCCATTTACTCACAAGTTAAATAGTTCTTATGAATCTATTGAACACGGTAAGCTCTGCACTGGGATATGAAAATGGATTCTGCAACAGAGGAAGGTGATCCTGCCCAAAACCACAAAAGTCATTTTATAGGTGACCTTAATGCCCCACCCCAGGACTCACAGTGAGGCAGCAGCCTTTTTATCTAAGGCTGAACTAGTCATAGCTTTTAATACCAGCACTTCCTGCTTCTTCTGTGTCTAGACTCATCAGTTATTCCCCAGGTATTTCTACTGAATTAATAAATATTAAATTCCTGTGGTGCGTGCGCCACAATATCCTTGAACCTCCCATTCATCTCCAGAACGCTCCTGCCTCCTTCCAAGTCAGAGCCATTTTTTACGGAAAACCCTGCTTGCCTTGTGTTTCCATTTCCTCACCCATCACCCACTCCCCAAGTCCCCACCATGAGTTCTCACCCCCACCCCCACTACAGCAGAAACTCGGCCTTACTGCTCCCTCTCTCAGCAGTCATTGCGTTTGGTGCCATTTGACTCTGCCTCCGGGGAATCAACCCCCTCTGCCCTCTCTAGGAAGACTTTCTCAAGCTCTTCGGTGGACATGGCTTTCTCGGCTTATCCGCTGGCCTCTGTTGCCCCTTTGAGCTCTGTGGCAGCCTCCTTTTCTCATTACATTTTCCTTGGGTGCTCCCTCAGAGCTTCATTTATAACCTGGTTGTGATGTCTCCTGAATATTTGTATCTGTCTGCCTCAGTCCTCCCTCCTGAAAGCAAGACTCAAACCCACCTGCTCCTTTGATAACACTGGATAGATATTCTACAGACAACTTAGACTCCGAGTCTGACCTCATTATCCCTGCAAACAAGGTTCCTGTTTTTTTTTTTTTTCTTAAATTTTCTCTCTTTCTGAGTAGCACATTATCCATTCTACTCTTCAACCCAGAAAACTTGAAGTCAATTATAATCCCCTTCTCCTGTTTCCATCCAATTAGCCACCTCTTTAGCTGATTTTAGCTCCTAAGTATCTTTGGAATCCATTTAATTTTCTCCACCTCAGCTTCCCCGCTGTCTTTTTCCTGGATTGGCACTAAAGCCCCATTACCAATTTTTCTGGCTGTTCTCAAATCCATCTTCTAGATGTGGACAGAATGATCTTTTTATTCTAATTAATTTTTAGTTAGCATAGGGAGTGATGGTGTTTATTATGGCATTTTTATACACGTGTGGTATTGTACTTTGTTCACAATCAATCACAGACCAATATTGAAACAGTATTAAAATGCAAATCTGGGTCTATCTTTCTCCCACTTAAATTATCTTAGTGGTTCTCTACTTTCCTCCAGACAAAGCTTTTAGACGGCTCCCTGATCTGGCTGAGTCTATCTAGTCCAGTGGTTCTCAACCTTCCTAATGCTGCCACCCTTTAATACAGTTCCTCATGTTGTGGTGACCCCAACCATAAAATTATTTTCATTACTACTCCATAACTGTAATTTTGCTACTGTTATAAATTGTAATGTAAATATCTGCATTTTCCAATGGTCTTAGGCAACTCTGAGGAAGGGTCATTCAACCCCCAAAGGGTCACAACTCACAGGTTGAGAGCTAAGCTGAGCTAAACCCTCTTGTGCTCCGTTTTGTTTTGTTTTTTTTTCTGTTGTTGTTCTAAAATGCATCTTTATACTCCCATTCACACCCACTGTTTGGCTTTCCAATTCTCCTTTCTTTCTCTCTCTTGTCAACACTAGACTGGAAATCCTTCAGTATTGTTCTTCTTTGTCACTGTGCTAGAACATTCTACTATCAGTCATCTCTAACAGCTGACTGTTGGAACTCAGAATCCACCTTTATATCCCCGGACCCTCAAATGTGCTATTCTTTGGTTGTGATAATCAAAAGGAAAGAATACTTAAATGTACTTATCTAAAGGCAAATAAATATATAAATTATAATACACAAGGAAATAAAATGAGCAAAAACAAAGTTGTGTTGATATAGTCACAATATTATGATATGCATGCTCTAAGGGAGGCGTAATTCATAGCTACAACAGCAGCAACCAACAATGTAGCTAACTTGTATTAAGTGCTTATCATATGTGAGCGTTAGTACAAGTACTTTGTATTCATTAACCACTCTGAGCCTCACAGCATCTCTAAAAGGAAAGCATCAGATCAAGACGCTGGGAGTACACAGAAGAGAGAGAAAGTCCTGATGCCAGGATAGGGTAGAAATCCGTGCAGTGTCATCAAGGATGTGGCTTCTGGGTAGGCACCTGTAACAGCCATGGTTGTGGCTGAGTTTGGCGCCTCAGAGAGGAAGAGAAAGTGGGAAACTGGGAAGGCCTGGTAAAGGAACTCAGAGGAAAGTCAGGGGACTCAGAGGAAAGTCAGGGGAAGTGTCACGCAGGAAATAAGGGAAAGAGCTCCAAAAGGGAGCGCGCCAGGCAGCCTAGAAGTGGTGAAAGAACTGGAAAGAACTGACGGTGCTGCCATCTCAAAGGTCACAGTTGACAGTGACGGAGTTAGTCACACTGGAGCAGCCTAGGGAAGGGATGGGGAAGAGAGAACACAGAGAATGACATGGACCTCTCACGCAGGGACCTGGGAGGAAGGGATGGAGAGAAAAGAAAAGGGCAGGAGGGTTAAGGAGAGATGTTTTCCTTTTTCTAGATAAGATTTACCAGAAAATGACTTTGTTGTTGATTTTGTACTGAAGGAAAGACTCAAGTCGAGGAAGAAGTGAAGAATATAGGGAACCAGATGAGGCAGGGCAGAGTAGGGGGTGGGCATGGGGATGGATGGGCAGAAGAGGCCGAAGGTGAGCCTGGGGAAGATGGCCGACCATCACCAGGATGGGGGAATTGATGGCAAGGGGCCCGACTGGAAGATGTTCTCCTCTGTAATTCCTGTAAAAATATATTTCTATAGTTAAGATCCCAGAGCCCTTGATAAATTAGTCTTTGATTAATGAAGCACCAAAGAAAAATAGAAGAGAAGTTTTTTTTTTTTTTTTTCAAATGCTGTAGCTTTTAGAAAAGCTAAATGCAAAGGATCCAACATTCCTAGCTCCTTTTAATGAATGTAGGGAGCTGGATAGAAACTATGACAAATTCATTCAGTTGGAGTGCATCTGTGCCTATGCAAACAGATCCCAAGCCCCAGGACAATCTGAGTTCACTTTGTCTAACTCTTGTATTCACAGTGCCTAATTCAATGTCAAGCCCACAGAAGGTGCCCAGCTGTGGGTTGTTAGATGAACAAATACAAATCCAAACACTGAAGCATTTTGTGTGGCTTTCTTGACTAAGGTTAAAAACATGGCTGGCTGTGTGGGCATGTGACCTGTTCAAGGAAGAACTCCTGTTTGGTTTAAATTTTACTGTCTCTGAAATTCTCAAGAGTATGAACAAGGAGCTCCATATTCTCACTGCATCTGGGCATGCACACATAGTATATAGCTAGTGTCTGATAGAAACATCATGCATTTTAACAGAAGATAACTAAGTAGATATTTAAATATTTTTATATTTAATTACTTTGGTGTGTATGTATGCTCTACCATGGTGCATGAGTAGAGATTAAGAGGACAATCTGAGAGACAGTTTTTTCCTTCTACTATGTGAGTCTTGGAGATGGAACTCAGGTCTTCAGGCTTGGCAGCAAGTACCTTTGACCACTGAACTATCTGGCCAGTTCACAGTGTGGGTATTTCAAGTATAAAGGATATAGTACTATCCATAAAAATTATATTTAAAATTAAAATAAGTACAAACTGGGTCTGGTGGCACAGACCTATAACCTCAGCTACTTGGGAAGCTGAGACAGAAAAATCACAATTCACAGTTTTCCTGGGTCATAGACCAAGTTCAAAGCTTGGGTAGCCAACTTAGTGAGACCTTGTCTCAGAATAAAAATTTAAATGTAGACTGGGATTTAGATCAGTGTTAGAGGTTTTCCCTAGCATGCATTAGACTGTAGGTTCAAACCCCAATATAAAATATAATTTAAAAAAATATATTTCAGACTTACCTGAGATGCTAGACCGTGGCTTTTCTTTCTTAAAATATGGCTCATATTCTCTGTAGACAATTTTCTTGAAGGAAGGTATAGAATTCAAACTAGAAATAAAATAAAAAATCTAATTTGAAAGTCATATGTGATATCTATTCCCATTTCAAAAGAGGAGGTGTCTACACGCTCAGATTTTGTTTATAAATGTAGAATGACAGTATTTTATTGTATTTCCAACGTCCAAGATTTTATAGATTGGAATATCAAGTCAGACCAGTGGAATAATCATTGGTCTTTTCAGCGATAGTCTTCCATAAATGTAAGTCTAATTTTGCTCTGATTCTGCTTTTCAGAATCAATTTTTTTTTTATAAAGGAAGACAAGCTCATGTGCAAACTCAATCTTCAGGTCTAAGTCAAAAAATACAAGTCACTGATAAGTATATATTTGAACTATTTTTCAGTCTATTAATCAGATATGATTTTAAATTTTTCCACTTTCATTTTACAATTTTGAACCAATGTGGTGAATTGGCATCTGTTCATTGGAGCCTGTTTCTAGTTGAGAGAAGGAGACAGCAGTAGGGGCAAAACTCTGGGATCTGTACGGGAAACAAACCAAAAGCCTGCACTGAAAAGATGAAGTCGCTTCCTACGAAGATGCAGATGATAAACAGCACCGCCAAGATCCAGGAGGGTTAAACCATTTCCTCAGCTTTATCCAGACCCAGGTGGCTCCTGTTCCAGTCTCTATTTCTGTTCTGCATCTTGATAACTACAGTGCCATATTTCACAGGATCGATGAAGACCTCGAAGGAAGAGCTTCCTATAGTAATTTTCCCTACCAACAGTGTGCTGGCTGGTGTTGTGTGTGTCAACTTGGCACAAGCTAGAGTCATCAGAGAGGAAGGAGCCTCAGTTGAGGAAATGCCTCCATGAGATCCAGCTGTACGGCGTTTTATAATTAGTAACCAATGGGGGAGGGGCCGGCCCCATTTTGGGTGATGCCATCCCTAGCCTGGTGGTCCTGGGTTCTATAAGAAAGCAGGCTGAGCAATCCATGGGGAAGCAAGCTAGTAAACAGCACCCCTCCATGGCCTCTGCATCAACTCCTGCCTCCAGGATCCTGCCCTGTTTGAGTTCTTGTCCTGACTTCCTTCAGTGGGGAATGGCAATGCTCAAGTGAAAGCCAAATAAACCCTTTCCTCCCCCACTTGCCTTTGGTCAAGGTGTTTCATCAAAGCAATGGGAACCCTAACTAAGACAAACAGCTTACCCATTTTCCATTTCCCTTTAGAGGGGAAGACCTGCCCATATAATACGCTATTGTTACCTAGAGTCCTCGTGTTGTACATTTGATCTGAATTTGTTCATCCCTAACCTTCTGTCCTCTGACTTACCTACCCCAGGCTGAACACACCAGCCACATCTGTGTTCTACCACAAAGCAGGAAAACTGGTGCTGGAAAGAATGTTATTTTCTTTGAGGGTTCAGTAAATGGCAGTTTCCTAAGAGTGTGGGTGTGGTTTAGATTATCAGTCTAAATGCATTACTTGAAATCATTTTAATGTGATATTTCTTATTAGCATAATACCAAGATAGACTGTAATGCCTTACCAAATAGCCCAGTTATAACAACAACAACAATTAAATGCTTATTATGCATTCATACTAAAATGTTACACATGGCTTTCAAAACATTACATTATTTTTTGGCTGATTGCTTTGGTTTTGCAATTGTAAAAGAGGAACACATCTTTCACAATCGCTTAAACTTTGATGTCAACTAAAAGGGAAAAAAATGAGTCAACCAGAAGGCTAGGCTTGCCATTTAAAATAAAAAACAGTAGCTATAATTGTTGAGCAGAATCTATGATTTGGTTAGCTTCAGGAAGGCTTTCATTTAACCTTCCAATTAGCAAAATGTATTTTACAACTCAAAGGTAGGTTTGATATTACTTAAACCTCCTCTTAGTTACATGTGCTTTTGAATGGCCACCTCACCTGGTCACTAACATGGGTAATATTCAGGGCAGACAAAATATCCAGGATAAGCCGTATTCCAGGAAGTAATTCAAAGTGAAAGAAAGAAAAAAAAAAATGAAGCCACACTAGGTGGCCAGGTATAAGTCAAGAAAAGGTGAAAATACAAGTGTGTCCTCTTTCCATGAACTGACCTTTTGAAAGTCATTTATAGGAAGGCAGCAAAATTAAGGCGAGAGTCGCTAAAATATCTGCTTACAATGAAGCACACGGTGGACATCTTTCCCTTTAGATGAGCCTATGTTTACAAGGAATGAATGTTATAGAACTAGAAGTTCCTTTTTTTTTTTTTTTTTTTAAAGCCTACTTATAAAGTTGGCACCAGACTTTCTGGAAGGTGTAAGAGGGAGTGGGAGACTGGTCATTTCAACCTATCAGTAGACTAAACTAACAAAGTGGGAGCCAACAGTATGGGGTGTGTGTGTGTGTGTGTGTGTGTGTGTGTGTGTGTGTGTGTGTGTGAATGGCTAGCTATGGCTGTGTGAAAATTTTCCACATCCTCAGTATGATATATATGTATATATATATCAGTGGAGGAAAAATTAGCACCCACCATTGTTATTATTTTAACTGTGACTTTAACTGTGTTCTCTCTGTCTCTGTCTCTCTGTCTTTCTCTGTCTCTGTCTCTCTGTCTTTCTCTGTGTGTCTCTGTCTGTCTCTGTGTGTCTCTGTCTGTCTGTGTCTGTCTCTGTGTCTCTCTCTGTCTCCGTCTCTCTCTGTCTCAGTCTCTCTGTCTCTGTCTCTGTCTCCCCCCACCCCCCAGCCCTGGAACAAACAAACAAGCAAACAAACTTGCAATTACAGAGGATTTTTCTCCCCTGGAGGAGCCCACCTGGACTCCACCCCGAGTTACCTTGGGTCTTTGGGCTCAGGATGGTAGTTCCAGAGGATGCCCTGAGCAGCCACGTAAAACTGCCTTAGCCGCGCTGCCTCAGCCTGGTGGCTGCCCCAGCCCGCCCAGCTGGTGCTCAGGACCACCAGGAAGCAGAGGCGCGGGCAGACTAGGAGCATGGCCCTTGTCCTGCCGCGCACTGCCACTGCCCACAGTGCTCAGTTCTCCGTCCCCGCTGCGCGCTGTCGCTGTCGTGGCTCCCTGGGGGACTAGGAGGCAGCGGGAAGCAGTGTCCCTGTCCCCTGTGGCGGCGGCGGGCTCACTCTACCTCCCTTCCCTGGCTGTGCCTCCTGTAGGCATGGGCTTGTTGAGGTCACTCCCCCCTGTGGCCAGAGGCATTTATTAGGGAACCAGACTAGGGACTATGTACGACAAAGAGAGGGCAGCCCTGCTGGAGGTTGTGGCCCAGGAACTGTGCCCAAGAGTCTCTGCCCCATCACAAAGCAGCAGCAATCTCACCCATCCACCCTTAACCTGCAGGGGGGCGGGGCGGGGAGGAAGGGTCAAAGTTTAGGCTTAAGCCAGCCGGTTTCCACAAGCCTCGCTAAGACCCAATACCTGTCCTGTGATCTCAGGGAAATGACCCTGTGCGGTTACTAGGCACAGAAACCGGCCAGAGGACGAGTCCACCAACAGGTTAGCGTTCTTGCTTCGGTAACTTCTACCGAGGCACAGACCACCTGGTAAGGGCTTGTCACCAGCTCAAGCGTAGCAGAGAACAGCGCTTAGAGTACTCATTTGAGACGTCGGTAGCTGTGTGGTCTTGGGCCAATTACCTTTTATTTCCGGAGTACTTTTGACGTCTGCAATTCTAATTTTCCTTGATCCGATTATTGTGAGGTGGGGGGGAAAATGTTGTAAACTGTATGGTCCCCTAGTGCCAAGGCGGCTGCAGCCTATGCTCTTGTCTACACTTATGCTGTCCTGTTCTGTGGTGCCATGTTTTGAAGGGTCCTATGCATATTGTTTTAGATGTTATTTATCTGTTGGTGGAGAAACTGAGAATTATAATATCTGAATCAGCAAAATGACTTGTCCCGAGTCCCCCAGAACTCTGTTTTTGTCCGCGCTTTATGCTTTCCGCACACTGAGTAAATTGTAATCTGGCACCACCCTGGCTCCCCGGCATCCTCCCCACCCCCACTCTTCCTTTTGTTCCCTTGCTCATATTATTCAGTCAATTTAGAATGCCCCTTCTCAAGTAAGGCATGATGGCACATGCCCGTAATCCCAACACACAAGGGGCTGAAGCAGGAGAATGTGAGTTTGAGGACTGAGATCAGACTAAGCTACACAGCAAGACCCTGTACCAAAAATTAATTAATCAACAGACACATGCATATCTAATTATATTAAAAAGAATGCCCACATTCATTTTCTTCCCTCTCTGCTCTCCCATTCTTTAAAGTCAGGAGCTTTGCCTTTATCTCTGATTCTGGGTTCAAATTGATGTCTCTCTTTTATGAACTTAATCTATTCAGATTATATACTCCTTTTGATTACCTAGTTTTTCAAGGTTCTTTTATATCCACTGCTAGATTATAATCTATTCAAAAGCAGGAACACTACCTTGCACTCTTGACTCACAATTCCAGGGGTTCCCAACGTTGTCAGAATCCTCTGGGTATTTTAACAAAATGCAAATTCTGATATGGGAGACAGGGTTGAGGGGTTGAGATCTTGGGTCCTATAATACCTAGCCTAGTGTCTGTCTGTCTGTCTGTCTGTCTGTCTGTCTCTGTCTCTGTCTCTGTCTCTCTCTCTCTCACACACACACACACACACACACACACATTAGATGTTATTGACAATGTATCTGAGAAAAACATTTAAAGCAGCAAGTCCCTAAATTACTTTGTTTTTTTTTTTTTTTCAGAATCCCTGTAACTTTTCAAAGGATGGCTTTACTGTTTTTTGCTTGCCTGTCTGCTTATGTGTATCTAGTCTACATGGCGATCATTGGATTTCATTACACCACAGCAAGGCAACTAACTGCATTGTTTAACTCCCTAATGTTTGCATCAATTAGAGACAAGTCATATACAATTTTCAGTGACTTATTTATTAAATATGTGAATTAAATTACATATAAAACATGTCTGGCCGGGCAGTGGTGGCGCACGCCTTTAATCCCAGCACTCGGGAGGCAGAGGCAGGCGGATCTCTGTGAGTTCGAGGCCAGCCAGGACTACAGAGCAAGATCCAGGAAAGGCGCAAAGCTACACAGAGAAACCCTGTCTCAAAAAAACCAAAAAAAAAAAAAAAAACATGTCTGTTCTTTCCTGCAGAACAGTAATGCAATGAAGACCTTTTCTGTTCCTCTGGCTTTTTCTCTGTGGACAGGGGACATATGACATATATTTGCTGGCTCATTGGAAGGTCTAGCTGTCCTTTGGATGACTGTAACTGTGACCACATTGATGGCAGACAATGTGAGATACAGAGACCTTACTGAACAAAACATGAAGAGCATAGCATTTGGGGGAGTCCAATTACATATTCAAACAATGGCCTTTGGGTGCTTTGGCAGAGGGAAGGTCTGCAGTAGGATGTGGAATCCTGGCTCTGTTCTTGGTCTTCTGTGACCTCTGGTACCATCTGGAAGTTTCTGCAAAAGTGTCAGCAGCAGAGGTATAAACAACCTCTTAGATAGGAAACACTGAAGGCCCAGGAGATCTTTACAGCAGGCTCTCCCTTAAGCTGGAGGTTTTCCTGTCCTCCAACATCTTGGAGTACCACTCTTCAAATCCAAGAGAAAGCAGATTTTCAGCTCTTCAGAGTCTGGTCTCCTGGTGAGTCAGATGCCCCAGTGCCTTGGAATAACTCCCATTTTCAGTAAAAGTAAGGTCAAAGCCACAGACCACAGCAGAAACATTTGCTCCTGTTTCTGTGGCTGTGCTAGAGGAAGATGAGAGGCAGAGCAGGAAGGGGTGGATGGAGAGGTGGGAATGTACACAGTCCTTTTGTTCCATTCCTGTCCAATTATTTACAGAAAACTGCAGCAAATGCAATGGAGTTAAAGTCAGGAAACTTGACATCTGCATGCAGAATCCTGAGAGACTCGAGGAGGAGACAGGAGACCAGATCTCTGAAAATGAAAGAAAACAAATTAAACTATGCTTGAAGGAGAAAATAGTCTTTCATCATGTCTATCCCCTGATGTTCAAGACAGTTGCCTCTTTCTAGGTTCTACCCTGTCTGCCAGCAGGTTGCTTTTCTTAGGAAAGGGGACTTTTCATTGTAGTATTTGAAAAAAAAATGGTTTTAGACGATTTCAGTTTTCCCATCAGGCAGCGCAGGGGATTTTTGAGGCAAGCCCACACTGTCAATACCACTTGGCTGCCAATAATGGGATCTCACACATCCTGGAACAAGTTATTATGTGCTGCTACAACCTCTCATCTCGGAAGGAATGGAAATCCTTGGGTAAACTCTATCGGCCCTCCTCTCTCACACACACTTGTTCCCGATATGGTTTCTGTCATGGCTTGATATTTTAACACAAGCTTAACGGTTAGTACACGATGATATATAGAAAATTAAAGCTTAACATCCTTGCTCTTTCCCTTACTGTCTTACTTCCTTCAAAAATATCCTCATAGGGAACTCACCTCAAGGGGTTGGGTCGAACGCAGCATTAGTGAAGACTCCATATGTTCCTAGGTGGCTGAAGAACAGAAACACAAGGATGGTCTACCATGACATTACTCCTCCAAACAGACAGCTCACACTATCTCTAGAAACAACAGATTACCACCTACCCTAGAATTCTATTTTAATAAGAAAAGTAAATGGAAAAAGCAATTTTCAAGGTCCCACTCAGAGCTCTGGGTAATTTGACTTGCACTTTCCACTCACACTTTTTCATGGTACTTGGGAATGGAACCCAGGGCCTCATGCAGGCTAAACAAATGCTCTACCACCAAGCCACATCCCCAGACCTACCTACACTATTGTTGCTATTGGTTTTTGTGCAGAAAACTTGATTTACCCTATAAGGGGTTGCAGCCTCTTCTTGATAAGAAATAGTTACAAAGTTCTCAATCTGGATAACTGATACTTAAGCAAGGGTTTCCACAGAATGTTAGTACTGCCCCCTAGGGATGGTTTTTGGATTTTCATGGTGATGAAGAGGACCGACATGCAGTGTGGGCAGAGGTCAGGGATGCTACATGTCCAAAAAGCCAAGATACAAAAGAATTGTAGATCTTAGATCCTATATGGCTTTGGAATAGCACTGTTCAGGATTAAAGATTGCCTGGAACTTAATTGTTTCACATGAAAATACTGAGTGTGTTTTTCATCTTTTAAGGTGAAAGTCATTGCCCTGTGAATTGAACTAATACAGTATTTTCCCAGGCGACAGCCCACTGTCTCTTCCTGAGCCATTGCTCATGGAGAGTCTACTGAAATTTACAAACTTTCAGTGGCCTCCAAGCATTCACTAGTGTAGCACCCGAGCTTTAGCATTTGGTTTCTATTATAAATCACTACCCACTTTACTTCTTTTTTTGTACTATAATGAGGCTATCTATTGTTTTTAATCAGTGAGGTAAAGAAATGTGATGTAAAGAAACATACATACACAGCAAGTCCTCAGAAATAAAGACTCTACAACTCAGAAGGGGGACTCAAGAGCCTGAAACTCCTTAAGCATTGATACTAAGACACTATGGTTAGCTGACATGTATTACCTGAATGCTTTTTCTCAAGACAGGAAAGACATGACTGAAGATATGTTATAGGGAGGAGGAAGCATTGTACATGCTTCCCTGACACAGCATTCTAGAAAGACAAACTAACAAAATTTGTTCTTGCGCAGAACATTTCCATCTTACCTGTGAGGGTTCAGGGGGCATTTTCCATCATCTGAAATAAGTGAGAAAAGAAGAATAAAAGAAAGCAATGAGGTGAAAAGAGTTACTGGTGTTAGAAATTACTGAAGAAAATTAGGAGACTGATTTTCAGATAAGTTTGTTATATGCAAAATATTAGGAACCATCTGGCCTAAAAGGTAGGCTGTACTTGTTTTAGGCTAAATTGAGCATTTTATAATATTTTATTCCAAGGTCTTCTTACCTTTTTTCTTTTTAACTTTATAGGGAAAAAAACCCAACTACCCTGTCCTTATGTCTCTGAGGTCTCCAGTCCTGTTACTTGAGGGCTCCCTATTGCTATATCCAGGTTTTTAGTCCCTTGGTCCTCAGCTAGCGGGGTAACCTTATAAATCAACCCACAACAACACTAGTGGATGCTTTCATTTTCCCTCCTAGGAATGTATGTGATCAGGAGCCTCTTGTCTTAATCTAAACAGCAGACTGATGGTTAAGTCTTGAGACATAGCTACAGCACTGTCTGTTACTTGACAATAGACTATTTTGACACTGGACACCAAATTGGAATGAGCCCAGGATGAGGCATCCTCCCTCAACTCATACATTTATTTATTGTTAGAGATTTAGAAAAATGAGAGGCTACTGGCATTTTTCTAACCCTGAATTTATCTGAAGGCTGAAGAAACAACTTGGCCATGGTTTGTAGGGTCAGTGGACCAGGGGTGGGGCAGGAGAAAATTATGCAAATCTGACATGATTATGGAGATTAAAACTGGGTCTTAAGAGTTCTTCCTTCTTGATTTGGTTAAATAAACACACATTTTCATGAAGGAATCCTTCATAACTATTGGCACATTTCTCCCATCAGCAAGAAACTACCCTTTGCTATCATCAGTGTTACCCTCCCAGGAGATTGTGTTCAGGAGTGTTGGAGAAACATATACAATTTGATGGTGGCTTTGAGTGGGGAATCATAAAAGAAGGGCACAGGACATTCTGTCCCAAGAGCAATTAAAATTAGTTATTGGAACTTCTCAATGGAATGCAAAGTCTGGAATAGTTTAACACAGCTCCTTCCAGTTGTCTGGATTTGAGTACCAGTCAGTCCTCTGTGCCTCATACTCGTTATGAGGAAAGACAGTGAGAGCCTCCTTAGAGAGGAGTGTTTGTGTAGCCAATAAACACTTGGGCAGGTTACAAGTCGCAGCAGATGGAGAAAAGATGTTTGCAAGTCTAAGAACTGGACGTTTCTTTTGTCTCTGGGTCTAAGTTCTCTTTCTGACAACAGGCTGGTAAGGTGTCCCTGATAGAGTCTTCATCATTTGGTCACTCTCCTGCTTAAATCTTCTCGAAACCCACAAATTTGCATGAGAGAATGTTTGAGTATGGTTTTCAGGACACTACTGAAGCAGTGGCTTCTTAACCTCCAGCTTCTCCCCACTGGTCTGGGAGTCCAGTGGGTTCAGATGCTCTTGGCTGCTAAACACACCACTTTACCCAGCGATCTAATGTGTTCGTGGTTTTCATGTGCAGTTTTCTTTGTTAGAACTCTAGTTCACCTTCCCATCTTGGCCCTATCCCTTAACTCAAGCTAAGGCTGAGAAAGCCTATTCAATATACTTTTCTGATCCAAGAGCCATCGTTCCATGTTCGGGTAACATTTACACTATATTTTGTTCTTCTAGACATACCACAGTCAGTGTGCATACTGTTTATCTGTCCCTCTTAAAGGACTATATCTTCCTCAACCTGAGGTACCATCACTATTGGCCCCACAGTCTGGAAAAGCTGATTACAAATGCCTATTACATGGGGTGGGTGAGGGAAAGAGGCGTGACATATTTATAATTAATTTTGGTGGTTCCAGAGGCCCTCGGACACTTCATTGGAATTTTAAGGGAAGGCTTTGGAAAAATTAATATAATGGCTGGTGTCACAGCTCAGTGGTAGAGCACTGGTTTAGTATGCAGAAGGCATGCACAT
Source organism: Peromyscus attwateri (assembly GCA_902168425.1). Lineage (NCBI taxonomy): Eukaryota > Metazoa > Chordata > Mammalia > Rodentia > Cricetidae > Peromyscus > Peromyscus attwateri. The sequence continues at coordinate 26,603 of CABHPP010113265.1, forward strand.
GTGCACACACAGATACACACAGACACACACACATAGACACATACACACACACACACACAAAGATAAATTCAGAATTTCTGTATTTTCATAAATTCCTACAGGTGATTCTGACAGGCAGTCAGGGCTCAAGGTCACAAATATTAGCCTGATTTTTCTTTAACAAACTGTTTTTAAACAGAAACTACTGACTTTAACACTTTACTCCAAAATAGAGAACAGAAAAGAGGAAGGCTGCTTCGTATTTACCTTTCTTTCTGAGACGCTTTCTGAGCAGAGCCAGGAGTGTCCCACCCACTGCCAGACCTGTTGTAGACGCCACTGCCCCACCCAAGTAAGTCAGCGCTTCCTGGATGGTCAGTGGTCCTGCTAAAATAAACACACATGCAAGGTGTGAGTGTAGTGTGCACAGACCATTCATCCTCCCCGAGGCATCCCAAGAACTAAGACAGGGCCATAAGCAAGATCCTCAAAGGTCCCGCCAAGGCCAAAAACCTGGTAGGAAAGATCTGGAAATCAGAAATCCACTGCAATGGAACAGGAAGCAGGACCTGACTGCATCCCAAGGCTTAAATATTTTGATTAATTTTGATTAAAAAATCATGATTTCTAAAGTGGAGGAGATGAAAAGATCCCCTGAAAGGAACTCATTAGTAGATACAAATTCATCAGTACATGTGCTTATTTGGGTAAATGAAATGAATGGTGGGGTAATTTCTCTTTATCAATCAATGGTTTGGATATGTAACAGCAATAAGTCATAACTGCTAAGGGAAAGTAAGGGAGGAGTAGGGGGCTGAGATAAAGCTTGCAAACAGATGGGGCATAATTTAAGGACTTGAGATATTTTTAAAGGTAGATGGTAAACAAAAGTCTTCTGACACAATAAAGCAGGACTCTGTGAAAATCCTTGACTAAAGTATTTGAAGTGTCAAGGTGTGTTAAGCAGAGGCTATAAGAAGTGGGGAAATTAATTTCACACAACTAAACAATGAAAAGGAATGGCAGGGATCCACGTGGTCACCAGCCTCAACCCTAGGGCTCTGTATAAAGTAAGGGGAACCTTTGTGGCTCATTGTGAAACACTCATCAAGCAATGGAGGAGGGCAGTGAAGGGAAGAAAAGCCACCGTGAGAGATATGCAGAAAAGAACCAGGGATTCTGTCTTCCATGTCAAGGTCATGTTCTAAACCATATGAAAAATGTACCTTGGCATGTTGGCATGGTAGCTGACCAGCGGCCATTCTCTTGGCATGTTGCCCTTGCAGAGCCATTCAGTAACTGCCCCTCTGGACAGTGGAAGGTGCAGGCTGATCCATAGCTAAAGTTTCCCCAGGGATTGGAACAGTTCATCAATCCTGGTGTGTCCATGTGCAGTTCTGAGCATTTTATGGCTGCAAGGGAAAAAAAATGAATGAGAAACAGATACACAGAAGGAAGGCAGATAGGCTTGTGGTTTGCTTTTTTAACTTGACTGGAATTGACAATAAATGGAGTTAATGTGAAAGGTCAGAAAGGAAGTCATCCACACCCAAGAGACACAGCAGCTCTTCAAATAACATCCATGAAATAACACTAGCCAGAGAACAAGGATGACCCATAGAGCATGCAATAAATTACTAATTCACTGATTGAATCTCCAAAAGGTCTCCTTATAAAATTTGCCCTTCAAAAACACCACTAAATTTGTATCTGTGTGTTATTATTGATACACTGTGGTTAATCGGCCATGTCAGCATTATGATTATTAAAATATTTATTTCATGTCCCTCGCAGGTGGACATTGGAAGTTTGGAAGAGGAGACCACAATCCTCTTTAAACTATTTGTTAAGTAACTTCAGATTATTTTCTGTAAGTTGTGGAGAGGAAATGAACCCCGGGAAATCAGATTTAATTCAAATAAGTGTGATAGAGCAATCCTGACTTTTCTAAAGCTCAACGCTGTGCTGTGGAAGATATCAAGATGAAGGAGACTGGGGACTCACGGTTTGGGAATGGTGTGGTAGCTCCTTAAGAAATGTCACTCGGGGCTAACATCTTAGTTCCAATCATTACGAAAATACTGTAGGTTTATACTGTCACCTACTTAATAACGTTGCAATTTATACTTCACAATTCATTGAGCTGGCTTTCCATTTGCGAGCTGTTAGCTCTGACCCATGTAGACATATGCACCTTTATGCCTGTGTCCTCTGTATAGAAGTGGTTTGGGGGAGGACAAAGCTGAAGGCGCTGCTGCACATTCCTTCTGCTTGGGACTGCTGTGGAGTTCGTGGAGGAGCGGGGGGCTTGCAGCGGTTGTTAGGGCTGGGTGAAACTTAAAGCAGGCAGAGACGTACAATGACTAACTCAAGCTTGGACAGGAAGACAGCTTCCGAATTCCCTGCTCCTGCCTGGTTAGTTACCTCTGCACGCTGGAGTCACTGCTGTCCATTGTCCTGAAGTCCTGCATCTGAGCGAATTGGTTCCTCTGAGTGTAAACCCAGTTTTGCACCCAAAGTGACAAGTGGTGTTTGGACCAAAGCTTCCCAGGTGGTGTCTGCAGAACATTGTCCCCTGCCCAGGAGTAGTGAGAGCGGGACAGCGCACCTCTGGGTTAGGAAGTGATGTTACACCTGTCATGAGAAAGACATTTCATTTGAATGTATTCAGTACGTTCATGGGTTAAGGGATCGTATCTGAACGGAGACTGCCATGGAACAGCTGTCTTCAACTTTTCCCGTAGCTAGGGATCTCTAGCAATTTATAGATGGACGCTATGAAGATTTATTGATCTCAGGTATGGAGAAAATTATTTAAAGGCTGGAGAGATGACTTGGTGGGTGAGAATACTCGTTTTGAAAGCAAGAGGACCCCAGTTCAACCCACAGCATCCACATAAAAGCCAGTGTTGGCAGGCAGAGACAAGCAGATCCTCGGAACTTGATAGCCAGTCAGCCTAGGCAAAAAGCTGAGGTGCAGGTGCAGTGAGAGACCTTGACTCAGAAAATAAGGTGGGTAGTAACTAACAGAGAAGGACAGCTGCTGCCCTCTCCCGGCTTCTGCATGTATGTACATGGGCTCTCGTACCTGCATATACGCGCATGCACACACCACATGCAAGTAAATATTTTAAAAGAGACAATATTTTAAAAGTGCCCATGAGAAGGCATTGTCCTGGTCATAAGAAGAAGCAGAGTTGATATTACTAGTAGTTTTAAAACGGAGGCAGCTGGAGAGCTGCTACAGAGACCTAGCACCTCAATAGAAGGCCACATTAAATGCAAGTAACTGCCTGTGCTCCCTGGGTTGCTGGCAGATAGACTACTCCCTGGCCCAAGATCAACACGAAGATGAAATGGAAACAGTGTCACTGGCCTGGCCATACATTTGCCATGTGATAGAATGAAGATACTTGATCTCTCTGCATCTTGGTTCCTTGTCCCAAGCACCTGGCCCATAACTGCCACCCGGCATTCTTAGCAAGTACAATGTACCGCTCCCTTTCCCCAATAAAGATCTTTGAGATAAATAGGCCTAAAGATGTGAACAAAATTTTCTTCGTAAGAATCAGTTATCTTTTAGTTGAGAACAGAAAAATCCTGTCACTTCTTAGAAAGTTTAAAAACCTACAACTGTGTTGGTTACAGTTCACTAAGAGTGTATAATGTGCACTTGCCACATAAGTTAGCTACGTGTTAACTGTGCAGAAAGATAACCCCAAGTAAAACCTCCCCGGTGAGCACATCATTACCTTTGCAGGTTGGTGGAGGTGCTGACCATCTTCCAGAAGCCATGCATTCCACAGTTTTTGATCCGACTAGCTCAAATTCCTTGTTGCAAGAGAAGCGGCATGTGGAGCCAACACTGAATTCTTCCTGATCCTGAGAACAATCCAGGCTGCCTTGATCTGGGGCAAAGATCCTTGGGCACTTGATGGCTGGAGTATCAAATGAGAAAGTCCCAATATCGTGCTTATTAAGACCTTCTGTGTTTCACATAGTTTATCCTCTCAATAGTTGACTAATAGTTATTGACTACCTACTGTATCTCAGACATTTTGCTGAGTAGCAGGCATGCTGCAACGTATAAAACATGTTTACTTCAGGAAGGAGGAGCAGGTAGGCATGCAGAAAGATGTATAGGGAAAGGTCAGGAAGTCAAGTACTCAGTCTCCCTAAACCAGTTTTCAGGGCTTTTCCCTGAACTCATGGACTTATTGTTGGAACTCATACATTGTCACGTTACACACTGCAGCTCCTTTACCTACTGTATGTAAAGCTTCTAAAACCTCAACCATTCACTTTATCTAACATGATTCCCACTGTAGGTATCTCAGGGTGGGAGTGGCAGTCAAGAAGTACAGGTCAAAGGGCAGAACAAATGCATTTCTAATTTTCTCACCACAATCCTTTTCGTCATTCAATTACCTGACACGTGACTGATTTATCAATAGCTATTGACAACAGTGGCTGTTGTTTCTTTGAATCCACTGTTATTCTGAAGGTAATGTCAGGTTCATTTTGCCTAGCCATTTTGATTCCTAAGATTCTCTAGGTTTTATGCGCTACCTCATGAAAAAGTATGTTGGCATATTGGCACAGGTGTTTGTAGTAACAGGCTGTTTGTGGGTGTTTTGTGGATCCTTCCATCAGTCCATTAAAACAGACCAAGAACTGAAGGAAAATAGAGAAGCAAACTGTCCCAGGGTTCAGAGGGCACATGTTCACTGTATTTCAGAACCTGGACTTGGGTAAGCAAAAAAAAAAAACAAAAAACAAAACAAAAACAAAAACAAACAAACAAAAAAAAACAACAACAAAAAAACCCCCAGAATGATGGAGCTGGAGGTGGATGGAAGACCAAGTCTCCGTTTCCTAAGAAGATTAAGCAAGGTATCAGGTGCTGAATTCAGTGGACAACAAGGTCTCCCGAGGAACAGTGAGTGAGGAACCATGTTAGTGATGAGGAGAGCAATAGTCTGTGTCAGGGAGGTGGCCTACAAGTGGGGACCGAAGGGCACAGCCACTGGACTTAAGCAATCCATCACATAGACGGCATCATGGAAATGAGAAGTGCCTCAGTCATTGCTGTGCTCATGGAGAAGATTTCCTGAGGGGGAAGGGCAGGTGGAGACAGGGAAATGTAGGCAGATCCCAACTTCCAAGGGGCCCAGGGAATCAGTGTTCTTACCACAATGGAAATACTTGTGGAACCCACCCCCTTAAATGGAAAACTCGGTGGACTGTGAAAAGAAAAGCTGGGGGGTCCCACCTCCTGATGACCCCAAGGCCCTGTGGCCCCTTTTGGGTTCTGAAAAAAAAAAAAAAACAGTGCATGAGAACCAGGGTTCCTAGGCAGAATTAAGGGTTAAAATTCCAAAGATTGGTGGGAAAACGAAAAAGGATCACTCCCCTAACTAAATGTACAATGTAAATGTGGCTAATGAAGAAAGAACAGACATAAAAATGTCTTAAAAGTAGGATTAAGAAGATGGACAACACTGAGGACCACATTTTCTTAGAGGTGCTGTCCCTGGGTGGAACCTGGGCTCACAGACAGGAGGCACATGCTTCCTCCTGCACAGAAGAGAGGACTGGGGCAGGGTAGAGGGAACTGGTGTGGGAGATCACAGGTTTAGCAACTGAACTGGCTACATCAATAATTTAAAAGTTTAATGGGATTTATAAGTGGAATTTGGCTCCTTAAATACAATCTGAAAAATGTAGCTTACGAACATGTTAGTTAGCAGGGTAAGTGACAGAAACAGTGAGAAATAAAGGAATGAGTGATGTATACAAGGCATAAACTCTCCCTCCTCACGTGGCCTGGATTCCTTGAGGTTAGTGCATCTTTTTGACAGCAAGTGTTGAAATTTATTACCCTTTAGTACAGCAGAAAGATCTTGAGATATCAGTGTAGGGATGAATGAACAATATTTTAGCTGTTTTGCACAATGCTAACAGATTTTTAAAGGCATAGTCTCTCAGCTGGTCACCAGTCACCACCATTTCTAAGGCTTGCTTCTGAAATCACACCTGCAGCCAGTGCTTGGACCCAGGGTTCAGAAGCCCTGCCGCTAGGTGGCAGTGTGGTATAGTGGTAAAAAACACCCTGTAGCCTGTCATTCTGCCCTTCTCTCAATGTGCCTACTCATTCTCTTGATGCCCCGTTTTCTTCATCTTTAAGAGGACGATGACAATAACTTCTTTAGAGGTGGTTTGTGTAGACTGAATAAGAAAATGTCTGAAGTGGGGGTCTCATTATTACTAACCCTGACTATGCTGGACAATAAATTGGAACAACAACCCTTCTGAAACCAAAGAGGAACTATACATTAACTAACACGGTGCACTTCTCTTTTAGAACATACTATATGCCTGTAGTTATATGCGATACATCGTGCCCGCTGGGTGCTTCCAGGAAGTCAAAGATAGATGTGATCCACCCTGTTTTCGAGAGTTCCACCAGTTGACACTGTCAGCAGGGCTGTGCTTGAGTGAGTGTGACCAGGAACTAATAAGCTTCTGTTCAACAGCTGCTTGTTACACACTCATTTGATTCCATCTACTGTTGTAGGTGGTATGAAGGTTAAGGAGGGGCTGAGGAGATGGCTCAGGGGGCAAAGTATCTGCCAGGCAAGCCTAAGATCCTCTAGGTCAGATCTCTGGGCTCTGTGTAAAAGCATAGCATGGTTGCATACATCTGTAATCCTAGCACTGAGGGTGTTTAGACAGATAAATCCCTGGAGCTTGCTTGCTAGTCGGAATAGCCAATTGGTGAGTGCTGGGTTCTGTGAGAGACCATGTGTCTAAAAGATAAGGTCAAAAGCAATAATGGAAGACTCCCAACATCAAAGTTTTTTGTATACACATGTGTACTACCCCTGCACACACACATACAACAGAAGCATGCACATATATTATACACACATACATGTATGCATGCGTGCGCGCGCGTGCGCGCACACACACACACACACACAAACACACACACACACACACACACACACACACACACACACACACACA
>CABHPP010113265.1:33620-49521 GCA_902168425.1 Peromyscus attwateri
ACACACACACACACACACACACACACACACACACACACACACACAATGGAAGAAGCACAGCTTCTATCTCAATGAGTTTAAAACCCATAAAGAAGTAGGAGGAAAAATGAAAGCCAGGCTAGGTTAAATGACACCCATCCCCAAATAAGTTACCAGTCTGAGACTTAGTGGGGCTGGTGAAGGTGGAGGTAGGAATAAATGGCTGGAGAGTTTGATAGAAAAAGAGAAAGAGTTTTTGTAAGAAAATAAATGCTTCAGTGCACAACTGAGTATCATTGTTTGCGAATGTCAATGGCCTTGGACTATGTCTCCTCTGAGCTTGTTTCTTTCTCATTTGTAGCATGGAGATGATATTGACTTCCCTTATAATTCTAGAATGGTGATGTCATGTGCTATGATGATGTAAAAACATTGTTAAGACTGAAATGTTTTACTCAATTTGTTATTCATGGAGAAAGACTTTTTTTTAAAATCTAGATTCTCATGCCTAGTGTTTAGCTTGGGAACACCTTCACCCAAATATCTAATGATTCTTCCTTCTGTGATGATATCGGAGAAGTCACAGGGTAGGGCAGACTCCTGTGCCTACCTTCACACGTGGGTGGTGTGCCTGTCCAGTGTCCAGATGGAGAACAATCCAATCTTTCTGGTCCAGATAGATAAAATCCTTCATCGCAGGTGAACTGGCATGTGGATTTGTAAGTGGAACCTCCAAGAGGCTGGATACAGGACATGGTTCCATTCTGAGGGCCGAGCAAAGGTGTGCAGGTGACAGCTGAGTGGAAAGGACAAGGTGGGAGGGGGAGAGATCATGTTAGAACTCAGGGTTCTGAAATCCATCTTCTCTCTTTTTCTCTCTCTCCCTCCCCTGCCAGCTGTGCGTGTGTGTGTGTGTGTGTGTGTGTGTGTGTGTGTGTGTGTGTGCTGTCTGTCTCTGCTTGCTAGTTTAGCATTTTTTGTTTGTTTGCATTTCTGGCTCTTTCTCTGTAAGAGACCGTGGAGTTGGTGACAGCCACAGCTTCTTACAGTTGACTGTCATTCTGAGATCTCACCCACACAGAGTTTCTGAGGCGATTCTAAAAGGGACTCAGGGCCCATTGGAGAGACAGCCAGGGGGTTCACTTTGGATGCCCCCAGAATTCAGGGAAAGTTGCTCCCCTGATATCTTCTCAAGAAACAAACCTAATGACGCTTCCAGCAAACAATGGCAAGAACTTAGAGATGGAAAATGGGATGAATTTCTTTCTCCCATCCCCAGCAGGTGGTAGAGAGAATCTGGACCTATATCCTAGCTTGTGCTGTGCATGGAGACCCTTTTCAACCTCAGCTACCTCATTTTCAGTATATGAAAAGCTGTAACTCTTGCCTTATAGCCACCATTAGGTATATAGTGAGTCACTTGAGTCACACTCAAAGATGAACTGTGAAAGGGAATAACGTAGGCACGCATTTCTTCAGTTGTCTGCAAGTGCCAACTTCCACCTCTTCCCAGAAGTCATCTCAACCTGCAGAACCAGGCATAAATGCCCCCACCCCCACCCCAGTTCATTTTCCAGTAAAAGTTAAGTCAGTTCTCACAATTCTTTGACACCATATATAAACATAAGTGGGAGGTGTTGGGAGACTGGCTTGGGCTGGTGATCATACTGTGTGACTTTGGGCAAGTCGCTTAACCTCTCTGAATCTCAATATCTTAAAATGACATAGTCAGACCAAGAGTGAATATGTTCTCATCACCAATGTCAGTAGCTGTCAAGATGGTCCTCTCCCAACTCACAGAGCAATGAAGACCAAGGGAATCATGCTGACACTCAGAAGAGAAGACTATGGCAAACATGGGCTCAGGGACTTCTTTGCTGCTTGGCTTGGTTGCTCAGTGTACGGCTTTCAAGCAGAGGACGTGGTACAGCTGTCCCAGGTCAGCTGCCTATTGCTCAGCTTGCTCAGTAGCATGATGTTTTAAGGTGTTGTCTGCATCTTGGTTTCTTCCTCTCTCGAGCATTACTCCTCTCAATCCAATCTATTTCTACAGAGACTGAGGTACTGTCTGCCACGTGCAAAGTCTTCCTGTGTTCAGTGTGTGTGTGTGTGTGTGTGTGTGTGTGTGTGTGTGTGTGTGGTCAGGGATGGGAGGGCTGTAAGCTGGAAATGCCAAGGGGAAAGGGGTGTGGGTCCTTGGTTTGGTGGAGTCATTTCCAGCTCTCCCATGACTTTGCAAGGTTGAGTGTGGAGGGCTGTGAGGACAGTGACAAGGGAAATTGTCTGATAACACGCTCTCCCTCGGAAGTGTCACAATAGCTTGTGGATTTCAGGCCTCATGGTACCTTCCTGCCTCAACCACAAGTGAGTATTTCACTTGATGTGCACCCAGCAAGAAGAGGAGAAAGTTCCCTCAGAGTAAACAAAGGGCTAGAAGCAGAAGGGAACTGGAAGGTCACAGGAAGCTGGGGTGAGTAGCAACCTCCTGGCTGTGAACACCCACAGGCAGGACTGTGGGGCAATGCATGGTTTGGCTTTCCCGGAAGGGCCTGATCACTCTGATAACCCTGCTCAGGAATTCTGAGCTCTTCTTCAAAGTTGTACCGACTCCAGTGTGGTGAGGATGAGAGCTGAAGGAGCAAGCTCACAGCCTCACTCTGCTCTCTTCAGACCCAACTCCTCATTTCCACCCCCAACTCCTGCTCACCATAGTTTCTGATGCCTGACATGAAGGACGCCCTATTATGCTGTTAATTAATTCTTTTAGTTATCCATACATGCATTATTGGATTTACAACGGTGTGTGTGTGTGTGTGTGTGTGTGTGTGTGTGCGTGTGTGTACACTTCTGTGACCTGAACAGCAAGTGGTTTCCTCTTCATGAAAAACATGACCTGCTTGCTTTTACTTAGGTATTGAAGGCCTATGCAAAGTTAAAGGCATGACAAATAACACAGAAATATTTCATATTGCACATATTAAGAGTATTATTAAAATTGAATATACACAGTAAAAATAACTATTACAAAGGAAAAATTAGATGAGAAAATATAGGAAGAACTTTGTGCTAGAATGTTAGTAATATTTATTTCCGGGGGTTGGTGTTTAAGAGGATATTTTTTATTTTCCTGTTTTCTTATTGTATTACTATTTGTAGATTTTATAAATGAAAATCTTGTTTTGTTAAAGGTGTTTGTCATAAATCTGGCTAAGGCATTGGATACACTAAAAGGAAAAGGAACAGGAAAATTTGAAAATCACACATCTGTCCTTCAAGTCGTCAAGTCAGGTGATTAGACCAGCTCCACTTCACAGGGCACAGTAACTTTCTGCCATCAAGTCTAACACAGATGTAAATGGTCTTAATGAGTCTGCTCATTGCTTTCTTCTGAAGATGCTCTAACCTCGAGTTCATGGCGTGCATTCTTCCTTTCCCTGGTCCTCCCTACTCTATCCTAAGCATGCTTCTCCACTACTATACAGACCTCGGAGAATGCTTGCAACTTGGTTCTGTAATTCCACCTTTCTCATTCCCACAGGACATGCCATGGTCCCTAAGAAGAAGAAAGTGCTGGACCAGCCTTGGAACAAACACTCAGAGCTAAGTTTTCTTTTCCATCTTCTTTCTGGGTACTGTATTTAGTAGATGAGTACCATTCATGATAGGAGCCTGTTAGTCCTGATGTAGATTCTGATTAGGACAGTGCAAAGGTCACTGGTGGCATGGCTAGCATCCATTGCCAAATATCCTGACACTCGCAGTATCTGCTTAACCTCTGATTACATTTGTATTCAGTGTTCTTGGGGCAGAGGATGAAGGGGTTAGTGACAGTACTCATTCCTTTTCCAGATAGTTCCAGGGTAGACCCTCTAGTTGTCCCCACAGACAGAGCCTTGAAGAATACTGCTTCCAGTTGACTTCCAATGCAAATGGGAAGAGCATTCTTACCTTGGCATTCCGGAGGAGCTCCACTCCAGTCTCCGGTAGCCAAGCATCTTATTGCGCTTGCTCCCACCAAGAGTGAGCCTTCATCACAGGAAAAGCTGCAGACTGACTGGTACTTCAGGGCACCAAAGGGGTCTGAGCAGGTCATCTGAGCTTTTCTCGGAACTGGAAAATCCCGACACTGCAACGCTAAGGAGTGCAGAAGGCAGGGAGTGAGGAAACAGTTATACACAAGTGTTGTTGACTTTGACACATCAACCCTTTTAGTGAAAGAATAAGGACTCATGAGTTGGGCTAATTTAACTTGGAGGATAAATAAAAGTTGTCATTAATGTCTATGATACTTGATGGATTTTACAAGGGAAAAAGTTTGAACCAGTGTTGGCTACATCAGTATTAGCATAGCCAGTGTAGAACAGTTTGGTAATATGCACTAATCAATCAATCAGTCTTAAGCTATCATATCTTTGGACTCAAGAATCTCTGAAAAGTAGAGAGATTCCTGAGATTCATACTAAAATCAACTCAGGGGTTTTTGTCAAGGCATTGTTTGTAAGAATAAAACAAGCATCAATGAGGCATAAGTCTGGGGATCACCAAGTAAATTATGAATTCATGAAAGGAATATTCGTAGTTCTTAAATTTCATGTATTTTACTTGCAAAAGATTTTGGAGGTTTACCTATGTGTAATGTTAAATGGAAAAGCAGAATAAAAATTATGATCATGATCAAAGTGTGGTCTTTTGTAAAACAATTTTGGTTAGCATACAAAATGATGGGTTTCTTATGACATTTTATATATAAATACACACACACACACCCCTACATATAATTGTACCTTTCTCATTTCATCCCCATTGCCCTATCTGCTCCTTCTCACTGTCTATAACTACACTATTATCTGTAAATATATAAGATAGTACTGTATGGAGAGAACAAACTTATTTCACATTTTTTTCACCTCTAAAATATGAATAATAGCTTTCACTACCTCTTGGCATTAGACTATCTGAGATCACAGGAAATGCTCAATAAATCCTGGCTACTAGCCACAGCAGCAGCCGCAGAGGCACTAGCAGACACCAGCGCTAGCCTCAAAGCTGTGCAGCAGCTGTGGGCCTTGACTATTGGCGAAGAGACACCAGTGAGGACAATAAAAGGAGTTACTGAGGCTTCAATTCCAGATGCTTAAGAAAATATCCAACCATCTCTTCCGGATGAGTTGACATTTACTTGCCTGGATACAAAGTGGCTTGAGCAATCCCTTGTGATTCTTTTAAAGAAAGTCACCGGGCTTAGCATGTCTACGTCTCCTAGACAATACACAACAGCACATCTAATCACCCTCACAGTTTTACCACCATAAGGCATGCACTTTCATTCCTCCACTACCTGCTTTTCTTTTCACTGTTTTCATCATGCTAAACACATGAAGTATGCAATCTGCCATTTGCCACTTCGCTAATTGAAGCGTCTAGTTCTGTGTCTGTTTGCATTTGTATTGTCAGACAGCATTCGTAACCACTCACCTCCCCCCCCCTCCATCCCCCTGGACTCTTTTCAAGATCTCAGGCTGAGTTCCATGCTCACTAACAGTAATCCCTCTTTCCCTCTCCCCTATCATTCTATTTTCTGTCTCTGGCTATATTGCTTTCCTCAATATATACAGATAAGATCATATATTACTTGATTTTTGGAGGATAACTCATTTTCCTTATCACTGTCTTTAAGATCTGTCCATATTGGAGCATGTGTTGGAATTCCCTTTCTAAAGCTGAATGGTATTCTAGTTTATATGAATACCAGATTTTGTTTATCCCTTCCGCCCACTGATGCTCGCTTATTTCCACAGTTTACTGTTTGAATACAGCCACCATGAACCTGAGTATACACATATCCCTTCAAGTCCCACTTGCAAATCACTGGAGAACCAATTGCTCGTCTCAAAATCAGGGTCTGCACAGGTCCAGGGATTCACACAGATTTTGAAGAGTACCAGTAAATGGCGGCATAAGATACTACCACATACTTCTGGATCTTGGTTTTGTACAGATACCCTTTGTAAAATAAGGCAGTCCCAGTGACCTCCTTGTGACTTAGTCTTTATTTTAAAGCTAGACACCGAGAACGTGAAATACTAAGGAGAGTCATTTTTTTCAGATAAGACACAAACTTGGGATTTATAAAGTAACTGTTTCATTATGGCTTTCTCTGTGTTTATAAAGTTGACAGCAGTGTTAGTGGCTTTAGAACACACTGACCCATAACTGCTGGTGACACAAGCAGGAAAAGCTGGTTATTAGTGCCTCGTTTTACCAGAAGTCACAGAACTCAGAAAGCCCCAAAGCCTGCTGACAAAAAATGATAGACCTAGACAAACTGCCTTGTCCATTCCTCTTCTACCATCTCATGATGTTCCTCATACATTATTCTTTCCCTCAGCGCTGATCTCCTTGGCTCTCTCCAAACATGTGGACCAAAGCAACTCTCACCTTGACAATGCTGTTGTGAACACTGTGCTGAAAACTTGCTTTGCCCACTCTTTGATCCCTGACAGACACAAAGAGTCCAGCACATCTCAGGCTCTCTGTGAATCTCCAACAGATAAGGGAATGGTAGTGTTAAGTGACCACTGTACTCAAGAGGCACAGAGGAATGATCTGGTGTCACGGTACCTTCACAGACTGGAGCTGGGGCTGTCCACTGTCCCAAGTCAGCACACTGAATGGCATCATTTCCCTTCAGCATGAAGCCCTCTGCACAACTGAATGTACAGCTGCTGTTGTACTCAAACGCTCCTGAGGATGGGGAACAATCCATGCTTCCATGGACGGGGCTCTCCAGAGGTTCGCACGCAATGGCTGAAGAGAAAATGCCAGATACTAGGTCTTTCTCTGCAGAGTCTCTTGGGAGAGGCTGCTGCTTTCCTGTCCACATTGCCTGTATATTCAAAACCTCAAGCCTTTCTTTGTCCAAAAGGAAAACTACTCTTCCCGTGTTCCTCTTTGGCTGGCTCACTCTTCAGATCTCAGTTTTGACACTGTTTTCCTTCAGAAGGCTTCTTTTCCACCCAAACTGAGGGGTAGGGACTCCTCGTGTGGGTTCCTCAGATCCTGCACTGTGCTATTTATGCATGATTGCAGTTCTTCCCTCTTACAGCACGGTCTCCTTGATGCTGGGGTAGTCATTCAGAACTGTATTCTGGAGTCCTACACTCTGCTTGATAAATTCTGGGTGCTCATTAAATGTTTATTGGATTATAAAAGAACAGACACAGAAAAAGTGGGCTTATGAGGAAGCAGATGGAAGAGTATCACTTACTGTAGATGCTCTGACCTAGTGCTGTATGTATGATGGATGATTCCAAGTGGGCTGTGTCCTAGAACACCGGATGGCATCCTAATCAGACATGGTTTGCCAAGTGAGTGTAGCCCAAAGTGGGTTCCTGCACACAGATACGCTCTGAATGACCCCAGTTCTCATAAAGACCAGTTTCCTCAAACCCGCTGTGGATAGTTCTATGCCTCTAGATACTCCTGCGAATTTGCAGAGCACAGAGACCACCCTTTCACTCTCACCTCTAGTTTTTACAGAATCAGAGCATGTAAGGGCCAAATGTCCTCTAGTGTTCTTCTTTTATTTTATACTCAATAAAAAAATGGGAATCAGAAATGCCATGCAATCTCCCTAAAGTCTATGTGTTGAGTTGTATGCATGCCTGTGCCTGTGTGTGTGTGTGTGTGTGTGTGTGTGTGCACAAGCATGCTTGTGCTCACTTGCATGTGCATGCAACTGCCCATGTGTGTCAGCATAGAGGCCACAGGTTGATGTCAAATTTCTGTTTCTGTCACTCTCCACCTTATTTCTGAGACAGAGTCTCTTACTGAGCCTGGGATTCGCTGCTGCAGCTAGACCGGCTGGCCAGCGAACTCAAGAGATCTTCCAGCCTGTAGTTCCCCAGCTCTAATGCCGAGGTTCCAGGCACATGCCACCACACCTGGCTTTTATGCTGATTCTCAGAGCCCAAATTCAGGTATTCAGGCTTGCAGAGCAAGTACTTTACCCACTGAGCCGTTGCCTTAGCCCCGCCCCCCAGAAGCCTCACAGCTAACAGTATTTGAGCTGGGCTTGTAATCCAGGTCTGGGAGTTCACTCATCCAACCTTCCACCTCCCACTTTCTCTCCCCCATCTCTGTCCTATAAGATGAAGGGATGAAGCAGCTGCACACAGTCCAGTCTTCGTGTATTATGGAATCACCCGGGTTTGCACCACAGCTATTCTTTAATGCAGATTCCTTTATTCCTTTGCAGAGTCTACCTCCAAAGCCTTTTGACCCCAGATGCCTCGTGATTCCCATAGCTACTGCTATAACTTCTTCTCGAGTATAAGATGTTGCCCTGCAGAGTGCATATGCCAGTGGGACAGGAAGGGGATGTGGTTGAAATAGGCACATCCTAAAGTAAGCAAGTGCCCACGTCTATCCTTGGTATTTTTTTTTTTTTTTTGGTTTTTCGAGACAGGGTGTCTCTGTGTAGCTTTGCGCCTTTCCTGGAACTCACTTGGTAGCCCAGGCTGGCCTCGAACTCACAGAGATCCGCCTGCCTCTGCCTCCCGAGTGCTGGGATTAAAGGCGTGCGCCACCACCGCCCGGCTATCCTTGGTATTTTATACTTGCCGTTTTTTCTTTCCTTAGGCTTTTCTTTATCTTAATGTATGTTTTAGACAGGGTGTCATGCAGCCCAAGCTGGCCTCCAGCTCACTGTGCAATCCAGGTTGATCTTTAATTTGCAGAAACCCTACTGTCTTAGGCTCTCGAGTGCTGAGATTACACACACGTGACACCACATCCTGCTTATACCTTCTATTTCATTGTGTGCATTTCACATGTCTAATTCTCACAATGCACCTGGCAATTCTTAGCCTCATTTTACAGATGGAAAATCTCCCAGAGGTTGAACAAATATGATCCTAGAGGGAGCTGTCTTATCCTTAAGAGCCTTTGGTCATTCTAACATGGCACGGCTCCTTCTAGGTTATACTGAGTACTGATAAAACTAATCTTACCTTCACAGGTTGGCAATGATCCAGTCCACTGGCCAGCGTCAGTGCAATGGAGTGTGTCTGAGCCCCTCACTTGATATCCAGGATGGCACTCAAACTTACAGCGGGAGCCATAGGCAAAGGCAGCGAGAGGGTTCATACAGTCCATGGTTCCATGGATAGGGGCCTCCAGGCTCTGGCACTGCACAGCTAAACAGAAAAACCAATGCTAAAGAAAGGGGAGAATATCCAGCATAGAGGGAAGCCACACCCACAAAGAACAGTGTGGGTCTGCCTGTGGAAACACAGATGGAAGATGTAGCGATCAGGAAGCTCTAGCCATTTTGACATGGAGTATCAGTCCTCAGAGTGACCTGAACATCTTAACACAGAGTCCTCCAAGCTCTGCCGTTAACATTCTTTATGCTTTGTGTATTATAAGTCTGTTCCTGAAGGTCTGTGTGTTGATGTATCTGCCCTCTTATATGAAATACACGAATAATACCCTTCTGAAACTGTTTGTGGTATATGAGTTGGGGAAAGAGTAGATTTTTCTATTTTGATCGGAGCAAAATCAGCCCTTTGTTTTTCCACAGACTGATACTGTTTTCCCAACCCAGAGTTAAGCAATCTAGCTCAGTAGCTGAAGGAGGGAAAATTCAAAATTGACAATTCAGAACAGCTTCTCTGTGAGATGACCAGTTTCATCTGTGCTCCAGCTAAGACAGTGTGGAGTGGATATTATACATCTCAATGTCCTGACATTTGCTTTTACACTCAGAGACCGGAGCTATTCCCACCCCGAGGGACTCCATTGTTCCATCCTGGGCCAACTGAAGTGAGTCCCTCTTCACAATGAAGCTACAGCTTCACTAATGCTGGAATGTTCCTGTAGGCCAGATGCCGGCCAGCCTTCCTCCTTCAGAACTGTTCATGGCTGAGCACTAGGAGGTCAAGAATAAGCACAGAGCCATGATATTCATTCTGGGACAAGTTTCATCCAGTACTTGGGAAATCTGGGGATTCTGTGCCATTTATACTTGCCCAAAGTGGCAGACAAGGTCATTCTTAGTTGGTTAAGTAGAACTCAATGGCTGGTCAGGGTTTCAAATGGCCATGGTTTTCTGCTTAAGAAGCAATGATATAAGGTCAACCCTAAGTTCTCATCATTGTTGACAGTTCACTTTTCAAGTAACAAAAGGAATTTGCCTAGGAATAAAAAAAATTAAACTACCACCTCTACATAGGTAGGAGATGTACCATGAAAATGAAAATCAGGGTTAACCTGATTGACTAATAGTTGTGGTAACTAGAAGCTCCAGCTAATGTAGATTCTCATTCTTTTCTTAAGTTTTTATTTTTTTAATTTGCTTTAAAAGATTTGATGTGTCTGGGTGTTTTGCCTGCACAGATATCAGTATACTATATGTTTGCCTGGTGCCTGCAGAGGCCAAAAGAGGGCAATGGGGCTCTTGTAACTGGAGTTATAGATGGCTGTGAACCACCGTGTGTACAGTGAGAATTGAACCTGGGTCCTCTGGAAGAGCAACCAGTGCTCTTGACCACTGAGCTTTCTTTTCAGCCTCTATTTCACAAGTTTTTTAGTGGAAAACTCGCCGCCCCATGGATAGTCTCCCAAATTCTAATTATTTAGTAAGAATGGAAAAAATAAGGTCTGCATACCTTTACACTGCGGGGGTTTATTTGTCCAGATTCCAGAAGCCAAACACTCCAACTTGCTGGGTCCGCTCAATTCATACCCTTCTACACAGTGGAAACTACAGTGTGAGCTGAAAGAGAAGACCCCTAGAGGGTGGCTGCAGTTCATGAGCACGTGTGGAGGAAGGTCAAACTTTTCACACTCTTTGACTGTAGGGGACAAAAATAATGATTTTTCTCATTGTAGACTTAAAAATCTCTGCTGCATCTACAGCAAATTATAACTCTCTTTGCTCTCCCTCCTTAGGCTCCTAACCCAAGCCCTCTATCTTAATCCGGATCCTCTGTATTGCCAGCATCTTAGAAAATAATCACTTTTTTGGACAGCTTAATTCATTCACCATTTTTTATTTCAAATTGGTAAAATTAAACTTTAAGGCTTTCATTTTTGTCTTCCTGTGTTTGTATTTCTCTTTTATTCCTTGAAATATTGTGAGTGAATGTTCTCTCCAAAAATAAAGTGATTTTTATCCCGGGTGTCTTGAGATACTTGTGTGGAGCAGGCAGATAGTGGGATCTCCCACTTGCCTTTGCTTGCTAGGGAGGCTCCATTGTAATTCACTTTCTGGCATTATCTCTCATGTAAGCTCAACCACCAAAGCAACACCACCCAGGTGCCAGCCTCACCGTATTCACACTCTGGCCCATAGAACCCGGGGTAGCAGGAGCAGGTGTAGTTCCCGATGGTCTCAATGCACTCCCCTTGCTTGTTACAGGATGTGTCCTGGCAGGAAGCTGCACAGATATAAGAGAGGTCAGAATTACAGAAGGCACAGGCTCCACCCTCTCATGAGCCATGTAGAGGACTGCCCTGGGCCCCGTGGAAGGCATTACCACACTAAGAACAATAGAAGGGCCTGGCTGATGAAGTGTCATGACGACTAAGTGTGATGAATACTAAATAAACAAATGACATAAACAGAACTCCATAAACTGACGCTCAGTGCAATTGCCATTCAGTACTAGTGGGTATTTGTTTCAGTGGTGTCTTTTAAGGACAGTGAGAAACTTCCTCTCAATCTGTACCTTCTTACGCTAATGCATGGTGGTGCAGAAAAGTTCTAGACGATGGGGTTTCCAGTCCTGACGTCACCATAGGAGTATTACAAAGCTCCTGTTGGATGACGCATTTAGTATTTCCAAATGAGGGCACAGCTATGTGTAGATACAGAGCGACAAGCGCAGTCACAAATAGATGTGTGGACAGAGGAACTCTGTGTCAAGTAAAATGGGTTTTCTAATAGAAAGTATCTCTTCCCTGATGCCTACTTTTACTCCAAGATGGTTAGGGAACAGATATGGGTCTCCAGGAAGGAGATTAACAGAGACTCAGAGAATAAATCTTTTCATGATAGCGTGTACTGAGACCTGACAAATCCTGCAGATAATTATCTCAGCACCCAAACTTAATGTCTCATTGCAATATTCCTATTTACGGGTTGTCTCTCTCCCACAGGAAGCCTCATTACATCTTATAGTGCAAAACGTCAGTCGACGTCAGTGTGTCTAGAATATTGGGTTGTTAGGGAAATAGCTCCACTATGTCAGTAATTTTCAATGCCTTTTCTATCTTGTAAATTTGTTTTGAAAGCCTCACGGCCTTAAGAAAGTAACATTTCCTGAGCATCGTGTCTTCGGTAATAAGGGCAGTGCTGAAGTCCCTTTTGGTTTCCAATAGATGCTTTTCTCTAATCTTGATCTTACATTCTCCAAGGTGCTCAGTAATGCCGAGTAATTCTACATTTTCTTGTGCCCAACTTTGTGACCCCGTGTGACTGACTCAAGCGGTTACACTCCTCAACCAGGAAAGACATATTTTTAAGAGACGGTGGCGAGAGCTCCGGGGAGGCCTCACCTGTGTAGCACAGGGCCCGCTTGCGTTTGGAGCAGGGCTCGTCATTCCACTTGCCAGGGGCCGAGTTACTCTTGATGTAGATCTCCACACAGTCCTGGTTGTTCCTCTTGTTGTTGGGCTCATTCTCCGCCCAGTTCTCGGCCTCCTCTGTGAGAGTCTTATTGGTCCCCACCCAGGTCCACTTATTATTGATCTTTCGGATTCCAATCCAGTAGTAAGAGCTGAAGTATGGGATGACGTCATTGAGGTGAGCGATTTCATTCTTGTTCTGGATGGCCACTAAGTCTGTGAAGTACTTCTGGCAGAATGCCCGTGAGAAATTCCACGTGTATGCCCGTGTGCTGTAGTTATAGGTCCACGCTGCCACTTCCTTCTGATGTACAAACTCTGGGGGGCGGGGGTGGGGATAAACATGGGTTAGTATCACTCACTGGATGGAGCCTGATCCGAAGCTTACTTCTGCGAGTAAGATGAATGGCTCACCAGGAGATGAATGCCAAGAACAAGGCTATTTTCTGCTTGATGTTATTTTAGGAAAAAGGGAGTATTTTCTATTTTCCACTTAAAAGCGCATACAAAGTCAGAAAGGAAAGCGCCATCTTCTAAAAGATTCTATGTTAAAATATTCGTGATCTCAAGATACCAGAGAGGTCATCTGGTCTATTCTTATTTCATAAATGAAGGAGCCTGTGAATGTGTGATGGAAATGAGATGCCTTGTGATCGGGAGCCTCCTGCTAGCTCAGTCTTGGTACCTACCAAGTTTACTTTCTTCCTTATAGAACACCTACTTCATTTATTTTGTTTCATTGAGTCAGGATCTTACGGCATAGCTCCGGCTGGCCTGGAACTCTGCCTCAGTCTCCCAAGTGCTGGGGTCATAAGCATGCACCGCCACGCCTGGCTACTTCTTTGCCTTCCTTTGTGGTTGTCCTACTATGTTGGCTACACTCCCCTTCATCCCTGGTGAATTTCCTCTCTTCTGTTCCCCTTGATGGCTTCAGGTACACTTCATCTTTCTCCCTTCAGGCTCCCACATCTCTTACTGCCCCATGTTACAATATCTGTTTCTATGATGTGGCCCATACCCATCACTATGAATACCCATTGCTCTCGCTGATCGTGGGTCTTTTCTTAGCTCTGGATTCTCACCGTGAATCACAATGTTTAACCCATAATAATTGTTCAGTAGATGCCTGCCGAATGAGTGAAATACTGTAGGGCCTCAACAAAGCTAGTGTTAGAAACATCTCCCTACTTACAGCCACACACTTCACTTCTCTTAGCTGTTCCTCTTGATAAGTTATCTCTTTCACATCTACTTACTCATGCATTAAAATGGACCCTTCCTTGTAAGTGCTTGTGATAGAAAAACGAAATAAATAAAGTATGACCCTTTGGATACAGAGGTTGTTATTGGAGCCCGTGGGAACTCATGGGGCAAAAGAGGCCAGTTCCCCAGAAGAGGTAGACAATGCCAGCAATCAGGCCTGGAAACGACTCCCTTCCTGTTTATAAAATTCTGTTTCTATTTGGCCCACGAGGATCTGCCATATTTCAGCTCCCCTCACTAGCACCTCTGCGGTAGTGTTTTGCCTTTAGGCTTTACTCTGGAAGCAGGCAGGCACGGTGGTACATGCCTGTAACCTCAACCCTTGGGAGGCTGAGGCAGGAGGATCAGAAGCTTGAGGCCAGCCTGGTCGGCATAGCAAGAGACGAGATTTATTTGGACATAGCCAGGATTGCACCATTGTTTCCATCAACTAAAAGGCAGTGATGAATGTATTAATATTATATATCAAACTGTTTACTTTGACTTTGAAGAAATTCATTTTTATTTTTAAAAAAGATTTATTTTTGTTTGTATGTGTGTGTGCTTGTGTGAGTTTATGTGCACCACTTGTGTAGAGGCATTGGCTGAGTCAGGAGGATCTCAGGTCCCCAGGAAGTGGAGTTACAGGAGGTTGTAAGCCACTTGATATAGGTGCTGGAAACGAAACCTGGGTTCTCTGGAAAAAGAGCAAGTGCCCTTAACTGTTGAGTCATCTTTCCAGTCCCCACAATTATGTTTAAAGAAACTCAAATATTTTTGTGAGTCACTGAGAATATTGTGTGCTCTGTCTGCCTCGTCTAATGATGACGTTGACCCTGCATGTAGCAGCTTATTGTTTCTGAAGCCTTACAGATCAATGTGATACTATCAGCTGAGTCTTTCTCTCAGGTCTCTAGGTGTGAGCAGTTTCCCATGTCCCCAGCAGGCTACCATCCCAAACTACTCCCATGTGGCCCTGGGATCCCTCCTAAGTACTCAAGGTTAGGTGAAGGGTTTACCAGAGATCAGAGCAATGGACCAGATGAGCTGAGCACCTCCCAGGACCACACTCCAGAGTCTTGGCTTCCAGGAAGCTTTTAGGCAGCCGGCCTGAAACAAAACAGAAAACTTCCTCTTAGTATCTACAAACAACCAATGAAACTGTAGAAATTCAGTTGATAACCATGGGGTTAATTCTTATTTTCAGCAGGAGGGTGTTGCAAACCTTCTGTTTCCTTCTGCTTTCTCAACACTCTTTTGACCTACCCTAATGAGGCTGTGAAGGCTGTACCCAATCTATTGGCCTTTAAAAGATGACTTTAGACAGAGAAGTTCTAGAAATGCTCATCTTGTCCAAGTTCTTATTTTTTTTAATATTTATTTATTATGTATACAGTATTCTGTCTACATGTATGCTTACAGTCCAGAAGAGGGCACTGGATCAAATTATGGATGGTTGTGAGCCACCATATGGTTGCTGGGAATTGAACTCAGGACCTCTGGAAGAGCAGACAGTGCTCTTAACCACTGAGCCATCTCTCCAGCCCGTCCAAGTTCTTATTACACACAGCTCTACGAACTTGTAGCATCTAAAAGACCTCTTACAGGTGACACCTGCAGACTTTGACACAGAAGATGTCCACTTGCCATTTCTACCTTCATCAGCCCCTAAGATTTCAAATTAACACTGCATCACCTTTGAGGATATGGAGTGTGAGGCATGACCAAGCTGAGAGGGATACCAATATCCCTCCAGGGCTGCGTTAACGTTTAAGGCCAGTGTGAAAACAATGCCATTGTGTTTAAATGTTGTCTTTCTACTTCTTCAGAGAAATGGCTTCCTAGAGCCATGACTGTGTAGAGAATCTGAATTGCCTCAGACTGTTCTGCAGTAACAGATGATGCAGGGTACAGGGTGGATGGCATATGTCTGAAGATGCAGATGCACTGCTGACCACGGGCTGACCAGACACCAAGACATGCACAAGTCAAATCAAAGCAAGTCTTCTAGTCAGTGGCACCTGTCCTTGTCAGCTTGGAACTTTCTACC